>OU452306.1:14142500-14205000 GCA_911728475.2 Pterostichus madidus
TATTTCAGTGTTCAGAATTGTATTAAATACATATTTAGAAATATTATTGTCTCTTTAAGGGTTAATCAGTTAATAAAAACGGGATGTAGCTCAGTAGTAGACCGTTCGCTTTGCATGTGAAAGGCCCCGGGTTGATCCCCAGAATCTCCAGTTTTATGTTGATTAGAGATTACAAAATACACTGAATATATAAATCGTTCTCCTCGACGTGGAATCGAACATCGGCCTCTCGCATAACAGGCGGGGGTTCAGATCAATATACTATCGTGGACTTGATATTCTTTGTGTATTCTTTTGCACTATTGCAAAAGTGTAATTTACGAATAAAATAAATCTTCAATTTATTTATTTATTCAAAAACCTAAAACATTCAATCAGATAATGAAAATTGAATTTGGAATATCGAATTGAACGTCTTATAGCGGTCTAAATAGAATGATTATCTGATTTTTTTCTTGCTATATAACTTAATTATATTATTCCGTTGTAAATACACCAGTATACCTACCAATAATTTACAGAAATTGGTTACATTATCTCAAAGCATCTGATAACCAGATATTAGCCGGAAATAAACACAATTACAATTCCATCGATACAAGCGATATTATTCAAAACACACAGATGCACACCAATAACAGAAATCAACCGAGCACAAACATACATACATTAACTACCAACTACCAGTTCTCGGAGAAGGTAATTTTTCCAATGCATACCAAACGCAATCTACCAGTTGTTATTATCATATTACAATCATATCAATGAAGCTACTAGATAGCACATCAATACGTTCTACAAGAGGAAGAACATTTGAAACCAACGGAAGGCACAAGAAGGTGCTCATTGAATATTCATCGACGCCGAGACGAGCCCACGCGAGACCCATCTACTTCAGACTTTGTAAAATATGACTGTTTAATTAAATTATTCAATAAATACACTATTCATTCAGAACGAAATATCGCTAGCATTAATCAAAACTACTTGTGCGCTCGACCGAATGCCATTATGAGTCCTTAGATGTTGAATTATGTTGTGACTAATGTGATTGTTGGTCTTCATTTATAGATTTATTGCGTTAATTGTAAAGTTATTTAAGAGAAAATGTTTATAATGTGAGTTTATTTATAG
Source organism: Pterostichus madidus (assembly GCA_911728475.2). Classification (NCBI taxonomy): domain Eukaryota; kingdom Metazoa; phylum Arthropoda; class Insecta; order Coleoptera; family Carabidae; genus Pterostichus; species Pterostichus madidus. The sequence goes on from OU452306.1 coordinate 14,143,635, forward strand.
ATATCTACATGTTAAATAGAGATATAAATGTGTAAATGGATTCTACCCACAAGGAATTTCGTTAAAAATTGAGGTAAGATAACGCACCTGCACTTAGTGAGACGTTCAATTATTGTGGGTTTGAGAAAGTTCGACAAACACATGACAAATGATCTCAGGTCTTAAGACTGTATGAATAATAAGTAGTACGGAAAGCAATAAGTGCTTATTGAATACTTGTCGACAAGTAGAACAAATAATATTCATAATGAAGTTATGCATTTTTATATAGAAGCTACCAATTATATTTTTAACTTTAAACTACATTTACAATAATCATAAATAAAACATAAATTGCAATACGGCATTTACCAGGAGTGTCATAATGCAATTTGAATTTGAAATATGCTCACAATATATTTTTTAGTGAATTTCTGTTTTCCTATTTGATATGAAACAAAATTCGTTTTCAGACGACCACGTATGAAAGTAACCATAACAACATCATAAATTACTATGGAAAGTTGAACATAACATACACTGATATGTTAGTTAACGCGCACTTCTAACATAGCAGATGAAGTTCCACTGATTGACAACAGATGACGTTACGATGAAAGAAAATAATAAAATAAATGAAAAGAATTTATATTATTATTTCAATAGAAGTTTTGTTAGTTTTTTCAACATATTTGCACAGATAAATCTTATTTTTTTAAATTAGTAACTACTTATTAACTAATATTTTAGCATTATTTAATATTTTGACATTACGGTTAGTACAGTTGGTATCACCACACCTAACCTCAAACGTCAAAGTGTAACAACAATACTCTTGTAAACTGTTTTTAGAAATATTTTGTGATCGTCTGAAAAATAGTGTACATAACTCGCTCGAAAATGAGATAACTGTGCTCGTATACTTGAATCACTCGGCGCTGTGCGCCTCGTTTTTCAATTTGTACACTCGCACGTTATCTTATACTTTCGATGCTTGTTATGTAATATACTATTAATGGTTTCAATCGTAGAGCATATTTAAATTAAGTTTAAAAGTTGTTAAAAAGAATATAATTTACGTAATAGTTATGAAAATGGAAAAAATGCAAACAAACGTGTAACTTAAATATGATCTCGTATTAATGTAAAAAATTTGAGAATTTAATTAAAATATGTACAGAAAACCGCTAACTAATTTATAATATTTATGTCATTATTGTTTCCCTAACATAGTTGTCACCGAAAGTTACAAAGATATAAAACATATAATGTCGATTGAATTATCAAAGAATACGAGTAGTTATTTATGTATCAAGGGGTAAAATAGGCATTCCTGGCTTTGCACCTCGTGCTAATAACATGTTCGGGTCAGAAACGCTAATTTTACCCGTGCTACATATAATATTTTATGCACAACAAAATTACAGTTAATTTTATACTTAAAAGATTAAAACAGGTACATTTATATGACAAAGTGACATTTTGAAAAATCAAATATTCACAATAAACAAAAATTGTCTTTTTGTTTATGTATTCATAGGAAATTATTTTATTATGGCCATATGGTAAAAAACAAGTATTTAAGCCCGATTTCCATAGCTAAAACACATTAATTTCAGCCCGGTTGTGCATAAGTATCATTCTAGAAGCCGATTTGAATTGCATTTTTGTGTTTCCAAAACATGCAGAAAAATGAATTAGGTAGCTTTTCCTTTTCAAAATAATTGTTAACGAGTATATCGGGAAAAAGGTTTCATATAACAAAGAAAGATAATTTTAATGTGTAATCAGTAGAATAAACAATTTTTTTCTGAGGCACATTTTAGAGATGTGATACAAATTTATGATTTAAAAAAAATCTTTAACAAGCAGATTCATAAAGCGGATTAGCGCTAACACCATTTTTTATTTCATTTTTAACTCTCTTTTCAATGTATGAAACAAGTTCATTTTAACTTAAAGTTAAAAAGAGAGTTAATTAACATCAAATTTAGTTTATTTCTTTAATCTGTATTAATTTGAAATAGAGTTAAAGATAATATTAAAAACGGTGTTAGCGCTAATCCGTTTTGTGAATCTGCCTGTAATGAAAAATTACATACTCGTATGATTTGCTGATTTCAACGATGCTATGTTAGTAATTAATTTATTTAATTTGTGGCATTAAAATGAGGTAATACGTAATAAGAAAAATGTGTAGATATATGTAGATCTAGTATTGTTATTTACAGTGGAATAATTGTTTACCGGACATCTCCCTAGACACCTATTCTCTTTTATTTCCAATACATGGTATACTAAGATTTAACATTTTTATGTTGTTTCTAATTATTTAAAACAAAAAATTTTGAACACGTAATATCTAAATATATGAATGAGTTCTACCACATAAATTTATCAATCTCTAGAATCAAAACTTCAACGCAAAAAACTACAAAAAATCAGACATTTTTTACTTCCAACAACTACAACCTCCAACGGAAAAAAAGTCCCTTCTTGCATCCAGCGCTCCTCTCCTAAACTCTTAAACCATTTTCCGCATATTTTAACACCTAATCCCACTAAACGACTACACTGACAATACAACTGCACTGTTAGAGTGCTAATGCGCCGACAGAGGACAGCGCTCGCGATCAGGGGATCAAGCCGAAGCCGATCAGGGCAAGCTCTGAACACGGACATTCACGTTGGCCAGCCGAGCGAAAACACAAACAGGAGGAATCTGAACCTCGAGATGGGTTCGTGCGGTGGAAACGGAGGTCATTTGTGATTTAGCAAAGAGGATTATAGTGAAAATAAGAGGAATGGGGGGAATGGTGGATTGAATGGAGAATGAAATATGGCTAGTGTTCGAAATAACGAAATTGGGGTTGTAATGAATTTGGGATTGGATTGTTTGGTGGGAACTGGGAAACGATTTACAGAGTTTTGTGCAAACTAATATCAGATTTCAGAACTTCGAAACTAATTGGAGAATGAGAATATAGAGTAAAATTCATTGTTAAAGTTTGTCTGAGCTGTGGTGACCAGTACGTCATCAGTTTCTGAACTAATAATTAATAGATATTACGCATATTTATTTTTATCAGAAACATTCTTGTTTATTCTAGGGTCGTTGATTTCCACCGAAGTTCGAATTTCTGAACGTTCGAACATTCGAATTTTTGAACTTCGTCAGAAAAACTTCGAAGCTTCGAATTTTCGAATTTTTTTAAACTTCCAATTTAGGAATTTTCGAATTTTCGAATTTTTTGAAGCTTCGAAGTTACGAATTTTCGAATATTTCAAAGCTTTGAATTCTCGAATTTTGTGTCTCTGAATTAATGCCATCTGTCATTTCCAAACATGCTCACGCATAATTCGCGAAAAGTCGGCCACGAATTAAATAATAAACTCGGCGAAGTATCCTGAAAAAGTCTGCAAGTTTAGGCGTCTTAATTAAGACATCTATTCTCTTACCGCCCATCTAAATGCTACGGACTTTTAGTAAAACGTTTTAAAATGAGAATAAAAATGATACAAAAACGTTGTCAGCGAAATTTTAAGTCTAAATTGAATTAATTGGGCAAATAATAATAATTAATAATAATTACTTATGAATTAATACAAAACTCTGCAAATGAGTTTATTCTGAAAATAATTCATATCAACATGCCGTGTTCACGTTAGGATCCAAATTCACAATTCGAATAATTCGAAAATTCGAAAATTCGGAATATTCAAAAATTCGAATCTAAATTCGAAGGTTCAATAAATCCGAACATTCGAATTCTCGAATATTCGAAAAATCAACAACCCTAGTTTATTCATTGATTCATATTACCTAAACTAATACTGTTTGAGAACCTGTATGACGTTACAAAATTTCCAACATTTTATAAAATTTAACCCACATGTTTGATGATGTAGCAGTAGTTCAGAATTTTTTAAATATTAAAATCCAAAGATAGGATTTATATTTTAGCAAATTAAATATATTAAATTGAATTTTAGATTCATGATAATCTATTTGAAGGGCATGTAGGGAGGGAGATCGAATACGAATAAGCTGAATATTGGACTTATATTTATTTAAGTTGGTGTTAAAATTAGAATACTAAACAGTGGTTTTTAAAAAAAATATTAAATCAGTGATGGGAGTATTATTACATCTTTAGCTGAGTAAGTAATATTTATAATTTCCCGTATTACGAAATATACATATTTTTAAGTTGGCTACATTTAACAAAACTGAATTGTCGCAATGATTTACAGGTCGAGGTTGGAAAAAAATTATTAAAATCTATTGAAAACTGAGTTTGAGGAACCCAAAAACGAGAGAATCAAAACATAAATTATAATTTCTTAAAATTAAAACACAAGAAATAAACATGTTTATTTCCAATGCTCTACATTATTCAATAATATTGCAAATAAATTTAGAACTTCACTCGGATCTACAAACTCCATCCGATATTTCTATACAATTTTTGATCATTATTGTCAATGAAACAGACACTGTACCTATCATTTAACCTCGAGAGTTGACGAATTAATAAAAAGGGGATGTAGCTCAGTGGTAGAGCGTTCGCTTTGCATGTGAAAGGCCCCGGGTTCAATCCCCGGCATCTCCAGTTTTATGTTAATTATAGATTACTAAATACACTCAATATATAAAAGTTCTCCCCGACGGGGAATCGAACCCCGGTCTCCCGCGTGACAGGCGGGGATTCTGACCACTATACTGAGGACTTGATATCATTTATTCCTTTGCACTATTTCAGAGTTTAGAATTGTACTTGCTATTCAGGAATGTATTCAGTTCAGATAATATAAAACTTTCTCCTCGATGGAGAACAAAAATTGATTGATATTAGTTAAAACTGTAAGAGTTTGAGGGACAAAAAAACAAACAGCGACCTAGTAACCGTATGGAACTACCTAAACTAAAGTTACATATATTTTTTTCAGCGCGATTCTCAAAAAAGTTTTATCTAATCCTGAATTTTTTATTGGCGAATCTTAATCTAGTCCGATTTTTAAAAGTTAACCCAAATCACTTTCCAAGAACCAAATTGCAACAAGATTATATTGGAGTTTGTTTAAACTTTTTTGATAATATGGTTATAGCTTAATTTATCTAATCCAAATTCAGGATTAGCTTAAATCTTTTTGAGAATTGTGCTATTTAAGTATTCCAGCTAATACGACATTGCACTGATCACTTTGAAAGTTGATAAACCAATAAACTACTGTCAAACCGAACCCAAGCCAACTAACATAAAATTACAATGCAATTTGTAAGAAGAATATTGTTGTTTTTAATCAATATGGATTCATATAAGTAAACAGGAGTTATTTAAAGGGATATTTCAGAAAATGAGTTATCCGAAATTCCAAATTTGTTCCTCAAATAAGAAATTTTTTGACCAATAATCATTCAAATAAATTCACAGGAACTGATGGGATAAATAATTTTTTAGGAAAAACAGATTAAAAATACATATGCATACATTACTTTATGCATAACCGGACCGAAATTAGTGTGTTTTATCACTAAAAAGTGGGCTTAAACACTTCTTTTTGGCCCTAGGGACATAACAAAATAATTTATTTGGATACATAAATAAAATGACAATTTTTGTTTATTGTGAATACTTGATTTTACAAAATGTCATTTTGACATACATATAACCTATTATATATTTTAATCTTTTGAACATATAATTAAATGTTATTTTGTTGTGCATAAAATATTGTATGTACCACGGGTGAAATTAGCGTTTCTGACCCTAAGCATATTATTAGCCCTCGGCGCTTTGCGCCTCGTGCTAGAAACGCCTGTTTTCACCCTTGGTACATAAATAACTATTATATCCTATATTTAATGGCACAGTGGTAGCAAGTCGGCCTGTAGATCCAAAGAACCGTGGTTCGATTCCCACAGCCGACAAAACATTTTCACCAATTTAAAATGACCCCTGTGGCTCCCCCACCACTAACATCTTTGAGGGCCGTGATTTGACGGCTGGTAACCGCACTTCACGCGCATAAATATATCACTTACCGAGATCTGCTTCTGCAGAGTGCCACACCCAGTAATGGGTAAAACGCGTGATGATATATTTATTTTATTTATTTATTTATATCCTATATTTGACAACCATATCAATTATGATATGATGCATCATTTAATTTTAGAAGACAGAATTTAGAACAAGAAATACCAAGGTTAATGTTTAATGACTGTTCCTTTCATCAGTATTTCATAATTAATATTCGATGTTTGTGAAATGACAGTTCGATGAACAAAAAGTATTAGTAAGTAATCAATTAAAATAAATAAAATGAAACATCATAAATTATTATTTTTATTACTTCACTAAAATATTTAAATTAAACGTGTAAAATAAAATTACATTTCAAAAAAATATAGCGTAAAATACCACCAATATAAACGTACTAATTAAAGAGTTCGATACTTATTGTGCTATTTATAACTGTTTTGCATATGTAATTACCGATTTCACTAATTAAAAAGTTGACATTTATCATTTTTTTTTTGTTTATCTGCAAACTATCCAAAAACACTGCAACATTTTATTACTTTAAATTATGGCTACACTTTTATTTCGTATAATTTAGCTTTAAAATAATTAAAACCTATCCACAAACATATATGAACGTAATAAAAAGCAAAAATTCAATTACGCCCACCTATGCAGGCCGTAAAACGTCTCACGTTGTAATAAAATTCAAGGAAATTCCAAATTAAAACACCAATCCTGGCGTTGGTTGAATCACAACAAATTCCAATTACATACAGAAAATTATGATATCATATTTTTTTCGAAACAAGGTGGTTTCAGGCCTCGTGTAGCAACAAAAAGCCAAAACCGCAGTGTTGTGTGTGGCACGAAACCGCAACCCGTTACCACTCGTTCCGAGAATTTGAATCTGTAAGACGCCGACAATGAAAATCGAACCGTGAATTCATTCTTGTTTATTGCGGTTTCTATAGTGACTGGACGCCATCTTGCAGATGATTAACAAGTTAATTGCTTAATTACGATTGTAACACGAAGGACAGAAATTTGTCTGTCATAAATTCACAGCTTTTTAAGTTGGAATTTTTAGGTTAATTTGACGGAAACCACAAACGACTAAAAACGAAGGGTTTTAAATTGCAAAGTGGTGTAATGTCGCTACAAATTAATTATTAATATTTATGAAGTAACAATTTTAATGTCAGGTGTCAGATGACAGGGTGACACTTTCAGCCTGAATAAGAGAGTTATTTTAATTTTATGCAAATGGACTGAACATTTACAAAAATTGTTGTATATTATTAATATACCGGGTGTAACACGAAAGCAGACCATAGGCATTTAACATGAGAAATAAAATTACAGCCGGCAATGCTTGCCAAATTATTTTCAAGAAACACCATATAAAACTTGTACAGCCAAATTCTCAAAAGAATTTTAGCTAGTTTTGAGTTTAGAATTAGTCAAATTAAGTTAAACATATTCTCCAAAAAGTTGAAATAACCTTTTTTATAATGTTGTATCATTTGGTTTTCGGAAAATGGTTTGAATTAACTTTTTAAAATCGGACTAAAATAGTATTAAATAATCAAAAATTCAGAATTAGTGAAAACTGTTTTGAGAATCGAACAGATAAAGGATAAAATTCTAAATTTGAGCAGATTTAATTTAATTCGTTTAAATAAATAAATATAAATATATCATTCTGTATTTATGCGCGTATACTGTGGTTTCCAACCGTCAAATATCAGTTCTCAAAGATGTTAATGCCTCAGGAGGAATTTTAATATGGTGAAAATTATTTGAACTATGCAAGGTGTGACTATTAAAAAATGAGACTGATGCTGTTTTATCATATATATTTTCGATTCCATATCTGTTTACTTATTATCACTTTCAATATATACCCCACCACTATCCCTATAATGTTCCATGCGAATATTCCATTGTTCGAAACAGTGCTGGAAGTCTTCTTCTGTCAGCTCCTTCAGAACGCGTGCCGATTTCTCTTTCAAAGCTTAAATCTTGTTGCTATTAAAGTAAATTTCACCTTAGGAAACAGATAGAAGTCGCACGGTGTAAGATCTGGCGAATAAGGCGGATGGTCCAACATTGGAATGCTGTACTTGGCTAAAAATCTCTTGACAGACATTGTGGAATGAGCCAGCGCATTGTTTTGATGGAGAAACCATGACTTGTCCTTTCACAATTCGGGTACTTTTTTCAATAAATTTTAAGTTTCAGTAGCAGTTTTGCCAAGTTTCATGTGAAATTTCACAACAATTCGTTGCTCTAATGTTGCACTTAATATTATTTCAGCGAAACAAAAAAACAACTCTAATTAGAACGAATGCTACGGCTATACGGATTTGTTTACAGAAGCGATAGGTACTGCATTCGAAAGAGAAAGCTTCACGCTAAAAAGCTGACGGTCGCTGGTGTTTGGCGCATGCGTACTTCGTCTGTAGCAGCGTCAGTCTCGTTATTTAATAGCCACATCTCGTATACTCTTTTATGGCCGAAAATTAGGTTGATAAAATATTGTTTTTATAATGATTACTTGTTATCCATGGAACTGGAATATTACATGAGCAAAATTTAATGTTTTATTATTTATTTTAATGAAAATAAAGTTACTACTATTTTATATTTCTTTCAAACTTACAATTCTTTGAAGCTTTTACATCTAATTTTTGCGACAACATAAGATACTGCTAAAAAAAGAATTTGTTTTCTGATTTATAGTTCGATCGCTGAGAGATTACAGTGTATAGGACATATTTGATTTCGCTTCTAATATGGCTGTTCAAAACGTAAAATAAAGGCATGCTTACAGAGCATAAAAAGCTTGTGACAGCGACAGCGCTGCACCAATTTTATTGTTTAACCTTTTTTAAAAATGAATTTTCGTAGGTAATATTAAAAATAAAAATTATAATGAAGCTTTAGAGCATTCAGACGTTCTGAATTTTATACCAAGTTTGTTTGCAGGACAATAATTAATTGTCACTGTTACATATTTTTTATGTAGGCAATTAACAATTTTATATATTTTCTAGACTTTAGAGCAGTCTTTCCCAAACTTTAGTCCGAGGACCTCTTTATACACTTAAAAATTATTGAGGACCCCAGAAACTTATTCCTTTTGATTACGTAAGATTTTGTACAAACAAAAATAGTGAAAAGAGTGATATTGTTTAAAATTAAATTATTTTATTCATAAAAAAATATATATACAGTAAGAAATTGTAAAAAAAAATTTGTAATTTGCAAAAGTTTTGAAGATCTCTTGACAGATCTTCAAAGACCTCTTGAGTTCCGCGACCACAGTTTGCGAAATGCTGCTCTAGAGAGATATAAAATTTGAAGTTAGTTTCCATTTTGCTCAGGCAAAATTTCCTGTCGGTTTTGCTATAATTGTAATTTTTCCATAAGTAGTCCAACACATTTGTCTTTTATAAACTTTGTGCAATAAAAAAATTGAAATAATTTTTAAAATCTTTACACTCTAATAGAAAATACGGATATATACTTATACATACATACATATCTTCACGCTATATCCCAACAAATGGGGTAGCTCGAACCCTAAAATCAATAAACAACATAAGCCCTCGTCAAACATTTTCATCCAAACAAACCACCTTCACTTCAACCATAGTCGTAGATATCACTCCATATAAACTCATTAATTTATTACACTCGAAATCATTTATCACACAACAAACCTTCAATCACATCATTTCTATTCACTTATCAATCATTTTCTTTCTTCAACATATATAACATATGCATAAAACATCTCAAATTACACACGTTTACTCCTAACAACGAATTTAATAACGAAACTAACAACGAATCTATAAGATTAGAAAAGATGAAAGCGATAGCCTGCACTTATATATGAAAGAAAAGTCCACACAATGCAGTAACTGAAAATGAAACAAAAAGATAAGAAAGTGAGGGAGCGTCGTCCTGCGCTTGTTTTTGAAAGTGAATTTCACACAATTGCAGTTAAACACTCTACGTAATAATTGAAAACGAATTAAAAGATAAGAAAGGAAGGGAGTGTCGCTCTACGCTTGTTTTTGAAAGTGAATTCCACACAATTACAGTTAAACACTCAATGTAAGATCAGAAAACGAATAAAAAAAAAACGAAACGAAGGGAGTGTCGTCCCTGCGCTTGTTTTTGAAAGTGAATTTCACACAATTGCAGGTAAACACTCTAATGAAATTACTAAACAACAAAACTAAAATCTAAAATCCTGCGCTTTTCTGAAATCATAAGATTCATTCCGAAATTAATCTTCACCAAACGTTCCTATCCTGGCACACCACTTTAGCTTCACTTATCAATCATTGTATTTAGTGTAAGTAATATTTCGTAAATATTTCTGTAGTAGGTAATTGTTATGAATACATGTAATAATTACTTATAAACTCTTTAAAATAAAAGACTTATACTATAAAAACTAAAGTAAATTCCATCTCCACAAAACACCATAACCTAACCTCTAACATTCTAACAAGAAAACAATGAGTCGATCCTCAGCGCTCAGCATTTAACAAGACACACAATATCTAGTTGTCGGCGTGCGAAGGTACAAACACGCAACCAAAACACTGGCGCACCGGCCTATTATTATAATCAGAGAGTGAAGGAACGGTAATTAGTGAAACAGAACGCCGGAGCGGTGAGCGGTCGGTTACAAACCATTTCTTGCTCTGTCGCTTGACGTCGCGCGCCGGACAGATCGTTGGTTTGCTCGCTTGTCATTCGCGTAACTAGATGAGGATGAGGGACACCTTTAGTGAAGGTTACCTGCCCGCAAATTGACCGAGGATAATGTCATAATTGTGTGAGTAATTATTGGCTCGCTATGGAGGTAATGTATAGGTAAGGCTTGTGGTACAGGAATATCAACGAGAGACTCATCATCATCAATAGTTATCTGCTTGACGCAGGTCCTATATGCCTTCTCCAACTTCATTTCTACATAATTTCTTCCTCCTTCTCCTTTTGCCTCTCTTACCTTCTCATTCTACTGTCCCTTCTATTACGTCCTTCAACAGAGTATCCCTTCTCAAAGCATGGCCCAACCACATTCTCTTCCTTTTCAAAATAGTCTCATACAGTGTTCTTTTTTTCTTCTACTCTTTCCAACACTTGTTCGCTGCTAACTCTATCAGACCTCTTAGTAACAAACATTCTCCTCCATAACCATATTTTCATGGCATAAATATTCTACTTTTCTTCCGAAAAGCTTCTTTAGCCATTCCAGTATACAAATTACGATCTAAAAGTGCAAATTCCTGTTGAATGGTCGTGGATAAAGTTTACGGCACGAGATATCATAATACATACGTAGAATAATATACTATTATCTACGGCTAATGTATTATATTTATATTGTGTGATTTTTAGTACATAATGCTATATAAAAAATCCGCAGAGAATAATAGGGAGGGAATAATGATCATTATTCCTTCTTCTGTACCACTCAGAAAATTATTATACCTGAATCAATTTCTCTGTGCAAATAAAACAAGCATACAGACTGACGGTAACTATGAAAAACCAAAAAAAAACTAATAAATATGCAAACATATTGACATTTCAAAATGACATTTCTCTATCACAAAATATTGTAATGTTAACGTAATTTTATTTAGTTTGAGATTATTATGAAACGAAATAACAAAGAAATCTTGTTTGTAATAGGTAGGTACATTAGTAGTAGATCAAGTATAGTATACAACTCGCAATCAGGGCTATTATTGCCTCCGATTATTACAAACTTCATCGTTGGGAATAATAGCATTCATTATAGTTTCGTTCTGTAATATACTATTATTATGTCACACATGAAAAGGTATGTGTATTTGTTTCAAATTTAAATTCTGAGCAAAATAGCAATGTGATTTTATAATGAATTTATTTGAAAACTAGAAGACGATATAAATTTTGAGGCTATACATAAACACAAAAAAAAATATATTATCTACCACACTGCTGCTCGGAAGGTCCGGACCCCTGTATTGTAATTAGGATTAAGTTCTTGTTCTGCAAAGTGTGTGTTATCAATTGATAAAATTTTGGGGATCCGGAGAGCGAAATTTTGTGTATTGCCCCCAACGCAAGATTTATTAGTTATTTATGGCTCTGATAAATGTATACAATATACGAGTACATAACTCATTTATATTTGTAATTTTTAAGATTTCATTTCGATTAAATGAGACATTTGTGAATATTCGGAGATTCCAAAAAATTAACTCGGTGGTTAAACACTTATTTTGGTTGATATAGTCTTTTATAAATAATTTTTATACAATGCTTCTTGTGTTACTTAATTAATTTGGCATGATATTAGTGTTTCTTTTCTTAATAAGTATTAAATATAATTTTAAAAAAACAATGAATTAATATACATACCACTATTTGCAACGCCGATTAACGATTATGAATGACTAATGCCCAATATTACAGTACCCTACGCTTTAATTAAGAAGTAACAATTATTTGCATATTTTCATAGTAACTTTTAGCCGTATTCATAGAAAAAATAGTCTAGGTTTAAACTCGAATTATCACTAATACAGCTGTAACTGAACATTGCCTTATTCATAGCGCAGTTTAGTCTCAGTCTATCTTTAGTGTATAGTTAAACCAGTACTAAATTTTATTCCTAGGTGATAGTAGGTTTATCTTGGTATTTTCATGACTTCAGTGAGTTGACAGTCAATTTTGCAAGTGTTAAAAGCATTTTAAGTATAATTAAAAATCACAATTATAGCTCTTGCTATTTTAGATAATATTGCAATCAAGGAAATACAAGAAATTAACGTTATAAATGCAAATTTAAAATTACATAAAATAAAAAATACCATGATTTAAATTTAATTTCGGCAATAGCCTATTCTGATTAGAATGAAGAAAATGAAGACTGCAACTTATTTCGGGCGAATTTTATTAAAAATAATTTTCATTAATATTATATTGTGTAAAATAATTTTTAAAAATAAAATAAATTAAAAAAGTATTAACTGATAGTAAAAAAAATAAAATTACTAATCTGAATCGACTTCAGAAATGTCTAAGTAGTAATACAAATCTTAATTTAAAAACTTTTGCTAGAAAAGTATTATCGTAATTGTTTATTTCGTAGTCAGTTGCTAGAAGTTTCTTGCCTCGTTGGAAACCACTGGCCACAAAATTATTTGTTATTTTTACCCAAATTGAAAATTTCTTTGCATTTATTTTTGAAGCAATCAATTTATTTTCTAATAAGTGTATTTTCGGTTTGATCTCTTCAATTAAAAAATATTTTTCTTCGTGCGTCCAATTTGCATCAGGAAGAAATCAAAGCATACAAAAAATTCCAAATCAAACATTCGTTTATATCACGTCACATTAACACTTCGTCAAATACCAATATGCGCACGCGCAAACCATGGCCTAGTGTATCGCTTTCACTAGTATAGAGATAGTTCGTATTTACGTAGTTCGAATCAAATCTAGGATTATGTTTGTCTCTGAATAAGGGGTTTTAGTCGCAGTTTAAACCGGTACTACGTAATACAAGTTTAAATCAGAACTAATGGATATTCTATGAATACGGCTGTTTGAATTTAGACTTAATATTGAGTTTAAGGCGTCACTTAAAGTTCTTTTTTTGTTTTTTCTATTACGTTCCTAAATTTCCATATTATTATATTTTACAGAAGAATACTTATTATGGATTATAGAAAGATCAACTCACTTACTTAAATAATATTTAGTTGGTTCCGTGTTTCATAAACTCTGAAAAGAATCTAAATGAAAAGAAGAAAGAACGCAAGCAAAGAATAGAAGTCAACCGTCGTGTTGGTGGGCGTGACGCCATACTTGCTCCGAATTCAAACCCTTTCAACCCTTTATTTTTATTCAGCGCTCCCTAGTTCACGCCTGATCGCTTACGAAATAAAAACTGCCAAATAAATCAACCAATATTTATCGAAACCGACCACCGTTTGTTTAGTATTGTTGCGAAAACAAAACCACAATCTGTTTTTTGTTTTTTCCTTACTGTTTTATTTCCCAATTGTTTTTCAAAACAGCGGCGTACCGAAAAATATAAAGCACGACCACAGGTTGTAAATTCGAATTTTGCCGCCAAAACAGCGGGATGTTTTTAAATAATATGCCAAGTATTAAATATAAACGTCTACTCATATAAACGTCATGGTTTTTAAGATTTAAATATATTTAAACGCACCGTTGAACTTATATAAATACCACGTTTTGTTTATGTAAATCAATTTTATGCATGAAAACCCATGAATAAAATCATGATTGGAATCTTTTAAAGAACAACGGCGAATTCAATCGCGATATTGCCACCTGACACACTCAGAATATTCCTAAAATACAGTCAAAATACCAAATACACATGCAATATGAAAATCATCATCATTATCAGTACTCAGTTTTGTGTCCTAAATTAGTATGATATATGTGTAGGATAGTGCGAACAGAAACAACTGCTATTAAAATAATAAAAATTAAACAATTATAATTAATTAATAAATAAATATTGAAATAAGTACGTATTACAAGAAAAAACAAAAAACTGTTGAAGTAAACAGTTGTAAAAACTAATAATAGCTCGGTAGAGCAACGCATAAAACCATAGAAATCAGAACTCTACTTCAATTCCTAACTTGCATCACCTTTCAAATTTACCTGTATGTTTCTTACTCCATTAGCGTATTTGGAGTCGTAATTTGACAACTGGTAACCAAAATTTTTATATAAAAATACTCGTATCAAGATTTGCTTTCCGTAATATTATATTTATTTAATTTGAGAAACAGAATTAGATTTTAACAGGCGATAAACTGATTTTAATCATATTAAAATTAAGTCTTTGGGAACCGTGATTTATAGTTGGTAACCGCACTTCACGTACAAAATATATCAATTACTGAAGTCTACTGCGACAGAACGCAATATAAAGTGCAGTTTATTCGAAATAAACTTTTTGATACCACTGATATGCTAGTTTTTTTATAATAATATTAATAACTAAATTATAATTATAAACATTACACATATACAGGTGTCTAACTATTTGAAGAGAGAATGGTGAGTTAGGATGAGAATGTTTGACGAAGATTGATTAATTGATGAATCTGATGAGTGACGGTTATTTGAATGATTCTAGTGTTCGTGCTACCCCATTTTATGAATAGAGCGTGATGTTATATTTGTAATATTTACAATTATAGTTTAATTATTAATATTTTTAGTTGAAGAAAAATGTTTACTTCGACTAAACTGCAATTAATTTTGCGTATTCCAATTACCAACATAACAAATAATACATAATACAATAATCTGTATTAAATACGATGTAGGGATATTGGCAGTATTGTGATATGAAATTTGGTTGCATAATTTTTTGCCGGACACCTTTTATTTACAAAAAGATGATTTTACATGTTAATGCCTATGCCAACATTTATTTGGGACACACGGTATATTTTATGCATAACTTTAGAAACATTCTGCATTTTTTCTAGTAACAGATAATATCTATACAAATATTCTACCTGTATTCTTAAATTGTAAGTAGTTAAGTAAAATTGTAAAAACTTTTCACAATAATACTTTCAGCGTAAGTATCAAACGGGTATATAATTTTTTTTAGAAAAAGGGTCATAAAGTGCTTCTAATGTTGATTAAATAGATAAATATTTGAAAATATATTTAAGAGGATTATCTGTTAACAATACTTACAGCTTCTATTAAAAAGAATATTTCTACAAATATTAAGCTACATAATAAGTATTATATGTATTGTATTTTCAAACAACTACAGGTCCTATCCGTTGCAGATTAAATACCTATACCTCACATAAGTCTGTTTCATTTCGGGAAACAGTTACGTCATCAAATTTGTTATTTTACTCGTTTTATTTGTATCATTTACATATATCACAATAAATAAATAATGACATATGACATATCTCGAGTATAAATCAATTTTTCTTTTCGATTTAACGAAAAATTGACACCTTTCCTGTGTGTTTTCTGTCCACAAAGTGCATTATTGTGGTATTATAGTGTCGTTGCTAGGCTATGAGAAATAACAGTTCGATGGCCGGTTTCATCAACAAAAATTAAATTTTAAACATGGTTTAAATAAATCAAATCAAATCGAATGTATGACAGCAATGTCAATGATTCAATTTGACATGTAATTTTGATTTGATTTTATTTATTTAATCAACGTTTAAATTTTAACTTTTGTTGGTGAAATCGGCCACGACAGTTTTTTCCGGCCGCTGACAAAGTTTTTCCGTACAGCACGCTTGTGAAAATAAATAAACAAACCATAATTACGCTTTCGTCAGATATTTGTATCAAAACAACGCAATAATTTTGTCTTGTTGGTGGTCTGACGTTATAACAGTTATTTACTATATAAGTGGGATAAGCGCATCATTATGATATGCGTGTGAAATTTGCACAATGAAACGATAGCCGAATTGTAAAATCACACAAGTATCTTAATGATGCATTATCACACGTATATCGTACAAGATAGATTATCTAAGACCACTAAATAAATTAAAATGAAAAGAAAAATAATTTTAAATATACAATTCTCATAATTATTTGATACTTAAAAAATTATGGTAACATAATTTTGAGTGCGATAAGTATTTTATTAAAGCACCAGTGCGGTAATATTTTCAAAAACGCACTAGTGTGTTAATAAATTAATTATCTCACTTAAAATGAATGCGATAAGCGTTATTTATCACTCGGTCGTAGATAAATGAAATATAAAATAATTATTGAGTATAAACAAATCTAAAAAAAAGTATGTGTAACATGTAGGAAAAGTGTTTTCCCGGACTCTTGGTGGTAGAGTGAGCTTGTCCCACAATCTCCCACCATCGTCCGGGAAAATATCACCTTTCCTACTAGATAGACAATATACTATTTCATAATGTAACTATTTTTCGGAATGAAATTTACTTAACATTGAAACATTTAATTTTGTTCTTATTAAATTGCGTTACATGCGTAGAAATATTAATAATAACAGTTGATACATGCGAATTGCTAGCATTTGCTGCGCACATATGTTGTATTATTGTTATATATGAAACATCCAGTAGATGTGGCACCTACTGGTTGTTGGTTGGTGTGCTAACAAGACTAACGAGACCCAGATTACGTACACAGGGCGCTCTCGAAACGGCGGGAAGGTAAAACCATAATCGGATTACGCGCGGTACCAAAGCTACACACCCGGCATCTAACATACGTGGATGTAGGCTGTATTACACAGTTGAGGGTATTTTGAGATTCGAAATATCCAAATAATCTAAGTAGAAGACTTCTTCAAAAATAAATATTCGAATAATAATAATAGGCCCTTCAAGACTTTTTTGAAATTTTTATATATTAATCTACGTAATGAAATTATTAAATACAATTTTTTTATTTTTTTTAAACTTGTTTTATGCATGATAAAAATATTAAAACTTTCGAAACAAACGAATATGACGTAGTTGCATCTTGGATTAAAGAGAGACAATAAGACAAAGATAAATAACACGTAACTTCACGTAACGTGTGTCGTTGTTAGTAGAATCGTAGAATGCTGAATGCTTGTTTCTTCTTCGTCTTCTTCTCAGTAAAGCACCGACAAACGTTGCAGATAAAGCTCTGTGATTGGCTTAATGCAACTACGTAATTTCAATATGGTGGTGCGAAATTTAAATGAGCGTTTTGAATTATTCAACTTTTACTTTCATATTTCAGCAATAAAAATATTATTTATGGTATGGTTTCATATTGTATGAAATATGATGTTCGGTCAAGAATTTATTGTAATAAATATATATTAAAAAGCTCTACCAATTGAACACCCCATTTAGTACCTTTTTCACAAACTTCTACTAAACCAAATGTCAACTATCAAAGGTTCGGTTTTTCCATTTCCAGATAAAGTTCCTAATAACTATCAACAGGTTAAATAAAAAAATATCGCATCGAAGTCATAGCACAAATGGTAATAATTATATTGAATGTCAATTTCTGATGCGATATTTTTGCAATTATCCTTCCAATAGTTATCGGGAACTTTATCCGGAGATGGAAAAACCGACCCTTATTAGATAATAGATTTATTCGTCGTTTAATATTGACAAAGATTGGTGAAATTCAAATTTGCAATTATCTCGAATATACGAGTATTTTATAGAAAAATTAGAAATTTACAGAGTATCGTGCTGGTGAAAGTGGTCCTTAGAATAACATCTATTACATAATATTTAATTTATAGGTATATTATGACTTATTCCTACTTTATAACTGGTTTAATCTAAATTGTAATATTTTATAATTCAAAATTTATGTCATAAATGCAAAAAAAAATAAAAAATTCTGTACAAATTATACACATGATTTATATATTTTGCACATGAATTATGTGGGTTTAGGGCTTTGTTCATAAAGTTGCATATGAAATGAGTCTTCCACTTTTGCATGTTCATTCTGATAAAATAAACAAACCAGCTGATAAAATTGGATGGTAGGTGCTTTAATACATTTCTAGGAAAACAATACGGTTCGGTCTATTATTCTAGAAAATTTACGAACAATTAAATATTAATATACGTAATTATTTTAAAAGAAATGAATACAGTTTAAGAATATATAAGTATTCTTTATTCATGCCCGGTTTCATCAACAAAAATTAAATTTTAAACACGGTTTAAAAAAATAAAAGCAAATCGAATGTATAACAGCAATGTTAATTATTTATTTAATTGGTGAAACCGGCTATCACTGTATGAAAACTATTATGTCACATTCGGTATCCATGTGATTCAAGATTTTAGTACCTAAAACGTTTACATTTTGACATTTTTAAAACATAACCAAAAATTTAAATGTCAGATTAAAATATTTATTACTTTATAAAATTTAATTAGTTTATAATGAAACCAAATTCTACATATATTAATTAAAAATCAAATATAAATTTATCTTAACGCACGAAAAATATTACCTACCTTATTATAATATGTAATTTTGTAAAATAAAACTTAACGGAATATACATTTTTATATGTACTATTATGAAATAATTAAATTATAAATAATACATGAAAATACAAAATACAATGCACATTACCTCTTGTACTACAGTTAAATTAATTAAAGATCCTCGATTCTCTAACTCCAGCGCAAAATAATCATGAAGATGACAAACGCATTTCTGCATTTGATTACCCAACATTTTTCTAGCCATTTCTTATTTCTCAGTCTGTATTTATGTACCAAAAATGTCACAAACTTAGAAATGACAGGAAGAAAATAACAAAATCATGACCATAAGTATATATTTTTATTTTATAAACAAATGTGATCAAAGTAAATATAAATTTTCGTATTAGTAAGAACTGTCATACGTTTTCATTAAAATAATAAATGTGATAGAATGTGAAAAAAACATGAAACGTGTGTCTTTACTTATTAAGACATACGTTAATGCCATTCGCGTAGGTACGAATAATATTAAAAAAAGATAGCTGTATTTCATCGTATCTATGATAACCTCGTCCACATATGAAGTCATCGTTTTCATACAGGGAATAGAGTATAGCAGATTTACTGCCGCGGCTAGAATCTAGAATCTACTATTTAAGGCACTAAATCAGCTTTTTGGCCGTGTTGAATACAATTTTTTTGCCGAATGTTTAAAATTAATATTAATTTTGTGATTATTTTCATTATTTTTAATGTTATCACCATCATCGTAAACGTCGTGTTGCTACGTATTTGTTAAACGGTTGCTATGTAAAAACAAATTTTCACGAATGTCATTCTGCTTTTGTGAATATTTATGAAACATTATTCAATTATACACCTGTTTGCACCGAAAATAATTTCTGGCTTGGCCCTGAAATATTAAAATAACCTTGAAAATGTCTAAAGACTATTTAATAAATATAAATAGGGTTTTTATCATAGTCATTATGGAAGAGACATCTTCATAAATACTTCTGTTTTTTAAGATAAACCCCCGTATTTTGTAACTGTATCTGTTAATGATCGATTAGCTAATGACAATATTTTTTTTTTCATGGTTATTAAAATCAATGCATTTTGATTACAAATATACGTAATTGTTATTTAAAAAATAACACAATGACAGCTCCGTAAAAAGTGTGGTTAAAAATCATATTTGTTTTATATTAGCAGTTTTGTACCAGAGCAAAATGCATAAAAGTAGAAAAAACAGAATAAATGATTCTAGTTACACATTGCCGAAATGTTGGTAATCTATAGAGTAATCATAAAATATAAGGGTTGTCATTAACTTATCGATCAGTAACAGATAATGATCGAGTTACAGAATAGGGGGGAAAGTCTAATATGTAGTTGACAGTTCTCAACATCATTTCAAAGATATTCATGTCTATTCTGTAACCACGTATAGCAATTGCTAACATGATTTTTTATAGTAAACTTCTTCGCAATTTATGTTACACAACTGACCTCAATTTCTATAAAAATATCAGCAGCTCCCCTGGATGTTCGCAGATTCCACAGATGAAATCCAGGTGTGTAAGTGGAGCTATACAGTGTGAGAGTGTAGTCGTCAAGCCACATTTCCCAATAATCCCTTAATCCGTCATGTTTAGTAATCGAGACTGTTACCAACGCGATACATTACACTCACACACGAACACGAGACAGGGTGGAGCAGCGGAGAGGACCGGACAACAGAAGCAGATGGTACCGCACTGATATCAAACCGCGGGGAGAGGAACATGTTCACAATTCGGCACATTGCCTCGTCCGCAAATCAAATACTGAAGAGAACAACAAAACAACCCTTTAGCGGTTTAGCATTCGCACACCGTTAATGTATTGGTGAGGAAGGATTTATATTCAAGAATATTGTGTACGTTGTCAAAATGTGTATATCTTTCCCGCTGTCAAAACATTCGTGAATTATCTTTGAATAAACACAAAAACTTTAAATAAAAATGCATCTTGTGTATTGTGTCATAAATTTTAATTCGACTTTTGTAGTTTTGACAGATCAAGTGAACAAAATTATAATAACTGTTAAAATATAGTTTTAGGATTTTAGGTGCAGATTAAGCTAAAATTATATTTATGTTTAACAGTTTGACCGTCTTAATTTTTTTGAAAAGATTAATTGTCTGACATATCTATTTTTTATTATACATAAAAATGAATGATTTGACGTCATCATATGTAATTAATGGGGTTGGTGGCTCAGTGGTATCAAATCGGCCTGTGGATCCTGAAAACCACGATTCGATTCCCACAACCGACAAACAATTTTCACCACATTAAAATTACCCCTGTGGCTCCCCCTCCACTAACATCTTTGGGAGCCGTGATTTGACGGCTGGTAACCGCAATTTCACGCGCATAAATATATCAATTAGCGAGATCTACTTCAGCAGAGTGTCTCACCCAGTAATGGGTAAAAGGTGTGATGATATATTTATTTATGTTATTTATTTTATTTATATGTAATTTGACGAGGACTGATTATTTGATGAATCTAATGAGTTAATGTTTTGTGAATGATTCCAGGGGTTCGTGCTATTTTGACGGAATATAGCATGATCTGAATGTAAGTATGTATCAGTATGTGTGTATATAATATACATCATTTCACAAACAAGAACGAAATGAACATGGATTATATAATACGAATATAATAATAATAATAATAATAATATCAATTTTATTTAGCAACCGTTCAGCCGACGCTGATCTTACATGTAACTTTTACTTTATCAAATGTATAAACAGATCATATAAAGGAATACAGCAAGCATATAAAATAAAATTGAAAACTATATATTTTAGTATTTAGAAAACAGAATATCATACGAATTTCATGATCAAAACAAAGCAAATCAGTTAAATAGAAAACATAGAATTTGAGATAAAATAGTTTTTTAGATTTATAGAAAATGATTTATTATTTAGCTTAAGAAAAACGCTTCAATTAAAATATACAACGAAACCAATTTCCATGATTTTTATTTAAACCATTTTTCTTTAAATGAATTTATAAAGGTTTGACAGCTAGATTCTGGGTGTGGCACTCAACCTTAACAGAACTCGTTAAGTGATATATTTATGCGTGTGAAGTACGATCATCAGCCGTCAAATCATGCACCCGCTCCCCAAAGATGTTAGTGAAAGGAGAGCCACAGGGGTATTTTAATTTGGTGAAAATTGTTTGTCTGACTATGGCAATCGAATTCAGATTCCCAAATCCATACTCCGACGCGAAACCACTAAGCCACCTACCCCATTAATTAATTATGTAATTCTAACTAGTAATAAAAAAAATAATTGCGCAGTTATGACCAAATCGTAAGCACACTTGCTTCATAAAAAAATACAATGATTAGCCTGAGCTCTACAGGCACTGATATTAGATTGAAATTCGTAGGACATTTGACGATAATTTTGCATGCAAACCCCTTAAAAACGTTGTGTTTTTAAATATTACCAATGGTGGACACCTTATGATCACTTAAGCTCATCTCTGTGAGAGTTAAAGAGTTAATAAAGAGGGGATGTAGCTCAGTGGTAGAGCGTTCGCTTTGCATGTGAAAGGCCCCGGGTTCGATCCCCGGCATCTCCAGTTTTATGATGATTATGATTTTGAAATATATTAAATACATAAAACGTTTCCCCCGACGGAGAATCAAACTCCAGACTCCCGCGTGACAGACGAGGATAATGACCACTGTACTATCGAGGACTTGATATTCTGTATTCCTTTATTTAATTATGGAATTCAGAGTTATATTTCATATTCAGGAATATATTCAGTTATGCCAATATAAAACATTCTCCCCGACGGGGAATCGAACCCCGGTCTCCCGCGTGACAGGCGGGGATACTGACCACTATACTATCGAGGACTTGATATTCTTTATTCGTTTTACTTTATTATGGAATTCAGAGTTATATTTGATATTCAGGAATATATTCAGTTATGCCAATATAAAACATTCTCCCCGACGGGGAATCGAACCCCGGTCTCCCGCGTGACAGGCGGGGATACTGACCACTATACTATCGAGGACTTGATATTCTTGATTCGTTTACTTTATTATGGAATTCAGGGTGGTATTTGATACTCAGGAATGTATTTAATTATGTCAATATAAAACATTCTCCCCGACGGGGAATCAAACCCCGGTCTCCCGCGTGACAGGCGGGGATACTGACCACTATACTATCGAGGACTTGGTGTCTTGTATTTATTTACACTATTTCACAATTTAAATTTGTTTTTGATATTCAGAAAAGTATTGAGTACAGATAATACAAAAGTTCTCCCCGACGGGGAATCGAACCCCGGTCTCCCGCGTGACAGGCGGGGATACTGACCACTATACTATCGAGGACTTGATATTCTTTATTCGTTTACTTTATTATGGAATTCAGAGTTATATTTGATATTTAGGAATATATTCAGTTATGCCAATATAAAACATTCTCCCCGACGGGGAATCGAACCCCGGTCTCCCGCGTGACAGGCGGGGATACTGAGCACTATACTATCGAGGACTTGATATATTTTATTTCTTCACACAATTTCAGTGTTTGAAATTGTATTGAATATTCAGTATTATTATCTTTTTAAGAGATAACGAGTTAATAAAAAGGGGATGTAGAGCGTTCGCTTTGCATGTGAAAACCCCTGAGTTCGGTGCCCTGCATCTCCTGTATTATCGACGAGCTAGAAATACAACTACGTCCAAACAATTAGAAGTCCACCATTGTGTAAGCCTACACGGGGCGATTTTTAAAATATAATTTAAAGTAGAATATTATGACTTTAGGTAATGGGAAGAAAATATGTAAAAAAAGGGGATCGTCAATCTATTTTGCGTATAAGCGAATTCTTGTCATCATGAATTGTCATCACACGATAAACAGCCTTATACTCGTGCTCATAAGGATGCAGCTAGAATCGTTAGAAAATAAAGAAAATAAAAAATAAGTCTTTGTCGCCTGGATTGTATTTTTACTATAAACAATACAATTAATTTTAATGTTTTTAATATAAAGCAAATTCTTTAAATGAAATTAGAAAATTTTTTTTTTTTATAATAATTACTTGTTCTTTGTATATACAATAATTATATTTTAAATATATAAGTATAAAGTAATTCGAAGTTACATACATCATAATGCAATCATTTACAAGAATGTCAAAATTCCCAAGATCCACAGGCCGACTTGATACCACTGAGCTACTAGCTACCCCATAATAAATAGAAGGATCATCAAAATCAACTACGGATGAACTAAGGATGATTAAGTACAATTTTCCTCGAAAATATTTAAAGGACTAGTACCTATTAGAATTTTCAAAAAATCTACTTGTTTTTTCTTACATTTTTCAACTCCTTACACCTTCTAAAGTCACCTCCTAAAATATTTTTGAGAAATTCGAAAGATAAATTAGTATAGAAGAACTTTAAGTGCTGGTATAATAATACGAAAAAAACTTAAACGCGATTTTCTCGAAATGACATTTTTTCAAACGGCAAACAGTTAATCTCCAGATCTACTGAACCGATTTTAATAAATCTTGGTGCGTTTTGTTTATTAAACGATTTTACACAATAATTCACCACATTTTAGCCAAAAAATAAAAAAATAAAATGTGTGCGCAAGAAAAATGGATGAAAAAGGATCGGTTTTGCACACTTTGTATTAACAGTCTGCCATTTTTTGTTTTTTACCGATTTTTCATTAACGGTGGTTAATTATTATGTGAGACACCTTCCTCTTTAAAATGCTTTTTAAATATTTTGTTTCTGACTTGCCAATCCTGAGATTAATTGTCCGCCATGGGACAAGAATTTTTAAAGGACTCAACTTTGGCGCCATATAAATTGGATAAAAAGTCAAAAAAATTAAAAAATTAAAATTTTGTACTCTCGAAGGACTCACTTAATTATACAAAAGTTGTATGGTCATATCAAATAAAGAAGCTGCAAAAAAATCTTGATAATTTGCTTTTTTTAGCCTTCTAATAGACCATTTTAAAAATTCATTGCGCATGTGCAAACATTAGACGGAGATAAAAAAAGTTAGTGCCGTATACTCGTCTTTGTCTATGATTTGACAAGTGACAGTTCGATTATATTTGTTGCTTAGTATTTGTTTCTTCATTGAAAATTAATTAATAATAGTAATTATGACGGATACTATATGCTGTGTACAGGATTGTAATAATAATTCAACTAAAAAAAACAAGAAACATTTCATTTCACTCTTTTCCTCAAAACGTGAACAGAAGAAAAGAATGGAATATGTTATTATACGAAATCTATCATATTAACATAATTTATAAATAACTGATGAATATACTTTAATACTACAATAAGTTTTCATTTTCAATATAAACATTTTACTTACTTTGTACTTAAATTCATTTTCAAATATCTCGTTCGCCGCCATTTGACGGCACTAAGTTGTAAGTTAAAAAAATAAACACCTAGGGGTCGCGGATATTTTTAAAATGGTCTATAGGTACTAGTCCCTAAAAATAAATATACAAACAATATTGAAACAGTAGTGTCCTATGTAACAGCATACAAATCTCAAAATATGAAAGTGCTCCTTTGTCATAGTTTCAAATCTCGCTACTAGGTTCGCATTCTTATTGAGATTTCCCAATTAAATAAGTAGCAGCAGATTCAACTACTTTTCCTAATTTAGGAACTTTAAGCAAAATAAAACCAGCCCCAATAACATTCCTAATTGAAATCCAAACCGTGAAATCTCTCAATTATTTATCGGATTCGCCCTGTGACATCCTAACATCCCCATATGATCTCTTTATCAGTGCGACAGGGTGACAATAGCTCCAGAGGGTGACTAATGACTGTTATTAAATAACGTGAAGTGGGGGGCTGGCGAGTAACAACCCCATGTCAGTCACAATGTCACAATGTGAAGTTCACCCGGGTGTGGTTGTAAGCTAACAGGGGAGGGGGAAAACAAAGACCGAAAGAGGATTTACTGGTTGTGATGATGATGGTTTATGTGTGTGGTTGTGTGTGGACAGAGGATGGTTTGTAGGGGATATGTGGTTGGTTTTATCTTTTCTGTTGTTTAGGGATTTTGTGATCGGTTGATGGTTGTTTTGCTGATTATTATCTTTATTAGTATTTATACAGAGTGATCAGAAGGAAGTGATTCAGTTGGCTATAAAATAACTACTTGAAATTGGTAAGACTGATACATAAATTTATTTCCTCCTATTGACATAGGCGTCCACAGACATTTTTCCAGGAGGGAGGGGGGGGGGGGAGTCGCAAAAAACTCTCAGATAGATATACATAAATTTCTAAAATATTTTTTTTACATAACATAAATACAAATACACATAACAAATGGATAAAAAATATTTAAATTTGTGAAATAAATTACTAGTCTTTGTCGTCTGGGTTTTGAATTGAAGAGGAAAGACAATTTTCGAATAACTCTTCCTTAAATTAACACCATTTCTTCAATAAATTCCGATTTAGCAGTTTTACCGTTTTTATTTTCTAATATTTCGTGTCTGTGTAAACTTAAACTTAGATTACTCAATCGTTACGATAGGGAACATGTCGCTAGCTGGCCATAAGAATACTGCTGGAAATTCAGTTTCAGCTTGAATTTATTATCTTCAAACTTATACTATAATTTTTATTTTATTTATATATACATACACAGTGTGGTGGCCACGACTCTCGAACACAGGACTTTAACATATAAAATCATATTGTTTTAAATTTCCTGCTTCCTAATTACTTAAAAGAAAAAGCTTCAAATAAAAGTATAAGGGCATAAAACACGAAATTAATTTTGCATGCTTTGTATCGGCATAAATTAGATCTAAAAATGACTGAAATTGTCTCAAAACTATCGATAGCTATGAAATTGAACCAAAATTAAACAAATGTTTGACGTTCAATCTGACAAAACTGTTAGAATAAATTCTTTATTTATTATTTCATTTATTTTGACAAATAAAACGTTAAACATTTGTTTAATTTGGTTTAAATTTCATGCCTATCGATAGTTTTGAGGCAATTTTCCTCATTTTCAAATCTAATTTGTGTCGTTACAAAGTATGCAAAATTATTTTTGTTTATTGGTTCAGATGCAGAATTTTATGCACTAAAACTTTTAAATTATAGTTTTATATGTTAGGCGCACGCCCCTCCTTGCCCCCCCTTCGGACGCCTATGCCTATTGACAGTAACATTTGGAAGTTTAAATTAATAAAAATAGTTGTTTCCTTTACTCACATCCTTTTATTTCTTAACATCACTCACAGAGCAATAATCTAAAGTATTTTTATCACTCAACCTATTTGAGTTTATTATAAAAATTACATATTAAATAGTAATTCCGCCTTTATCTGGCGTTGAGCTAACTGTGAAATAACAAGATCTTTGTAGAAAATCTGCATTCGCCACCGACAGGTTGATGTAAATTCTGATTTGTAAGAAACAGAAATTAGAATTACGCACATTGTCAGTGGATATAGTTTTAAAATGCCACGAAATATCTGTACACGGTTGCCAACCCAACGATACAAGAGTTATTTGTTTAACAAGCGAAAATGTTTGTTTCTAAAGAAATATATTTGCTTCTGTTCGTACGTACATGTCGTTGAATCCCTTTTGCATGCGACTTATTGTTTGATCAAAAAAAAAAAAGTCAATGGCCCCCCGTCTTGGACAATTCCTGGATCCGCCCTTGCTCTTTCCTATTTATCCCAGATGTCAAATGTCAGAAATGACGCTCCAACATGGAGTTTTTATACTTGAATTATCACAGAAATATCAAGTACCCATAATATGGTTCATTAATCATTCTTAGAATAGATACTATAATTACTATTTTCAATATTTTTATTTTTAGACTTTCAAATACACCTATTGCAAATACATACGTGTCTACTTCTTACTTATTTTTTCACTAAATTTGAGAAAAGTGTATAGACAACATATATTTTATATTTTTCTTACGCATAGCATTTTGACGTATATCGAACTCTTAAAACACGCAAAATTCATTTGCCAGTAAAAAATTTAACATTTTTCACAATTCAATAATAGATTTTACGAGCAAACTCATTTTAAATATTGATTACAAATAGAGCTTGGGCAGTAGCTAGCTACTTTTGTAGCTTAGCTACTAGCTTAGCTACATTTACCTTAGCTGTAGCTGTAGTTTAGCTAACTGTGAAAAAATATAGCTGTAGCTTGTAGCTAGCTACTTTTTTTTCTATTAGCTTAAAAATACAACTGAAGCTACTTTCAAAGCTACTTTTTAAGCAGAAGGTCAACAAAGTACGCATGCGTACAAGCTAAACCCACACAAAATAATTATTTGTTGCCGGTTCTAACTGGCTCTAATACGCTAAAATACACAGTAGGTGCCAGATGTAGTAAATTAACAGTCATTATAACAAAAGACTGATCATATGACAATGGCAAATTTAATTATTTCACAATAATTTAAAAAAGTAGCTTTAAAATTTAACAGCTACTTTAACGAAAGCTTTTAGCTGTAGCTTAGCTATATTTTACAAAATATAGCTTATAGCTGTAGCTTAGCTACTTTTTTAAAGAATAGCTGTAGCTGTAGCTTAGTTACTTTTTTTAAGTAGCTTGCCCAGCTCTGATTACAAATTTTGGTTTACTTACAAAAAATGTTTTACATTTGCAAATTTAATTATTTTCTAGATAAGTATTTTATGATTTAATCAGACCTTACAATTGAAATTAACAATGCAGGCAATTATGCACGGTATTTAAAGAAGCAGAAAAATATTTCAAATAGGTAATAAAAAATGTAATGTGCAATCAAATACTAAGTAGGTAGATAAATAGGCATATATGACAATTAACTTTATTTTACAGTTAAAAAGATTAAATATACTTACAAGTGCAGAAATGTGAAACAAAATCCTTTAATAAAGACAGATGAACACCGAAATTCAATATCCAATCAAGAATCGATAATCCACTGTAATAAACACTCAATTTACTGAACGTCCTTCGCAAAAAGTACACTGGTTAACAGAAGAAACCACACAACCATCAACCATAAACCACGAGTAATCACCACTTAACGTAACCTTAAACCGGTAACCGTTCTGATAAAACCGCGAAAAAATATCAAATCACACGCGCAACTTAAATCGAACCACATTCACTCGGGTGACCAAATACTCTAATATCAACGTTTGCGGTGTTCCACACTTGCTCCATTTCTTTTCAGCGTGTTTGTGTTGCTATCTATCCGTCTCTTACTTATGCAATCACTTGCTGAATCTTATATTGCATCTCTGTTTCGCTTGTTTATTAATGTATATGTTTATCTCTCTCAAGATGGTCCTCACGGTGTTGTTATATTATCTCTTTTTAACTTGTTTGGTTGATGATTATTCTGTTTCACTCGTTTGATATTCGCCGATACATTGTTACCGTTCGATATCGTTTGATTGGCTGGTCAGGTTGAAGACACGCCTACTTTTATCCCTACCTAAAAAAGCACCTATCGGATAAAGATGCTGAAGGTAACATCTTTGTCAAACAAGCTATGGATACCACGGTTCCAGAAACTTGTTTTCTGTATTTATTTAAACAGGTATAATTTTAAATGTAAATAAATATTTATTATTGGCTTAAGCTACTTAAACTAATAATAACAGTTATATATAATGCTGCTTAACTATATTATTTTAATAACAAAAATGCAGGTAAATTAGGGAATTGTTTAGATATTAGATATTTAAAAAATATATTTAAATGAAATGTTAAATAGCTGATCTAAAAACCGATATTTACTAAATTACTTTAATAAAACATTATAAAAAATAGATTCAAAATTTGTACGAAAATGACTTGGTTCCTAAATTTATTCTCATAAAAAAAATATCTTTTAATTATATATTGCTATAAAAAAGTAGTAATCATGACTGAAATAATAAAACAAATTATTTAATTTACATTTAAATGAAGTCAAAAAGCAAAATCTAATTATCAAACTCACAATAATTAAGTCATCAAGCAAATCAGACAATCTAATTACATTTCCCGCTAGATGTCAGCACCATACAGCGTCCCCACCTCAGCCGACAAGTAACAAATGACAGTGCCGAATGGGCGGACCTTCAAGTCGGGTAAGCCACGCCTATTTCTCCCCGTCACAGGTGAATGTTGCAACAGGTGAAGGAATGTGTCGAAAACGTGAGAATTCAGGCGTCTCGAGCAATAATGGTGTTGCGTGACTGTCACACGATGCTAACGCGAATGTCAGATGAGATGCGGTACTGTTATATTAGAATTGATTGATTGTTGATGATTTAAATATCTGTTAGATCCAAGCGGAGATAATTGGTATTTGTTTGCATGATAGCGAGATGATTAATAAATAATTATGATCTTTTGTTAATTGGTTTTCGTTTAATTATTATATTTAAAACGAGTTCTATTTTCATTTCTTAATTTCAAAATAATATATGACTGAAAATAACATAAATAAAATAGCCTTCAAGAGTCTAAAACTAATATTCTATATTTTAAAAATATAAGATAATATTATTACAAAAAAAAATTGTTGTACTCAAATTCTCGCCTAACTGAGCATTCATATTTCTATTGCAACTAGCAATACGTCACTATACACCGGGTTGCTTAATTTTTAGCGCTACGCTGTGCGCATAATATGTTTCATTAGGTGTATTCCATTTTCCATTTGGATCAGATCTAACTTACATTTATTTATTTCGCTGGATTACTTCGCTGACATCATTTCCAGTACTACAATTACTGATTCTAATTTAGTTTGAAGTAATTCACCCCAATAAGTGCATCAGTTTACTTAATTCGGTTCATTTAGTCATGTGTCGAATTTATCTGAACTAATTTAAGTGAACCAAGTGGCAAATGGAATACAACTATTATAACCACTGAATACATAATATAATATTTCGTATTTTATATTTAAATAAAAGCAAATGTACCTAGTATGTAACAAATCGTATAATAAAAAGTTATACTAAATTAAATAATATGGATAACAATAAAAAACAATATTTATGAGCGTATGTAAAATTTACTTGAAGTTGTCTGTTTTTATTTTATAAAATAAGTTGCCCAGGAAACAGTGATTAAAAATTTATTTTTGCAATACTTGTATTGTAAGTTATCTATTAATGACAAAATTTAAATATAGTAAGTGTAATTTTTATTGCACAGTGATTTCTATGGTTATATTAGGACTTTAATATTTACTTACTATCCACCGTGAACAGTAAGTCAATATTACATATCAAGGTCCTGTTTATTTTGACAACAATTTGACAGCTGTCAATTTTTCTTTTCTATTTGTGCAAGTATTGTAAAAAATAGCTTACTAAACTCAAACTGTAAGTGATTTATTTAGATCACGAATATTTAGGAAATCTCGACCCTTCGGGGTTCGATTTCCTAAAAAACATTTTTGACCAAAAAAACTGTCACTTACAGTTCATGATACGTAATATTCAATTTTACATGACTTGTATGGGATGGCTAGCTCAGTGGTATGAAGTCGGCCTGTGGATCCTGAGGTCCCTGGTTCGATTCCCACAGGCGACAAATTTTCATAATTTGAAAAAGCTATCCCTGTGGCTCTTCCACCACTAACATGTTTGGAGGCCGTGATTTGACGACTGGTAACCGCACTTCACGCGCAAAAATATATCACTTACCGAGATCTGCTTCAGCAGAGTGCCACACCCAGTAATGGGTAGAAGGCGTGATGATATATATATATATATATATATATACATGACTTGTACTGTAAGTTACCTATTAATGACAAAATTTAAATGCATTAAGTGGAACTTTTATTGCATAGTGGTTTCAATGGTTATATCAGGACTTTAATATTTACTTACTGTCCACCGTAAACAGTAAGTAAATATTACATATCAAGGTCCTGTTTATTGTGACAACAATTTGACAACTGTAAATTTTTCTTTTCCTTCTATTTGCGCAAGTATTGTAAAAAATAGCTTACTAACCTCTAAGTGTAAGTGATTTTTTTAGGTCGCGAATGATTAGGAAATCTTGATCCTTACTACATTCTTGACCTAAAAACTGTTACTTACAGTTCATGGTACGTAATATACTATTTTCACAATGTTTATCATGGTTAGCAGAATAAAATAAGAATGAATTTTTCTGTATTCAAGGATAACGTTTATATCAATAATTTGGATATTTTTGGTAACATTTTCGATCGCAGATAATATGTTGTACGATACACATACGTAAAACATCTTTAGTCATTCGCGAGTCTAAAATCATTTACTTCGCTAGCGTTTAAACTCTAACCTTCTCCTGACTAAGCCTAGCTCTACGTACTGGTATCGTAATTATCTATTCATTGTTTTATTGAGCTAACCATGGCAACCATGATAAACAGTGCGTAATAGTTATTTACGATACTAGTACGTAAAACTAGTCTTTAGTCACGAGCGATTCAAAGTTAAAACGCAAGCGAAAAGAGTGATATATGAATCGCGAATACAAAACTAAAGATGCTTTACTTATGCCCGTACTTATAGTCGAATCTCAACCTTGTACTTGAGAATTACTTGACTGAGACGAAATGAAGTCGCTATGGATACTTTGTTGGTAATGTGTTCTATAGTTAAAACTTCGCGAATTCTCGGCGAAGGACGAGAATACATAGATGATTTAAGGGAATTTTAGATTTTACTATTGTCGTCCCGTTTTTTTGACAGAACAAATGACAGATTTATTGCGGTACTTTCTATAAGTGTCAAGTAATATTGAAGGTGCACAACAATTTGAAATTGAAGTAAGCATATTTATATAATTTATTATGTATCTAATATGTTTTTTCATTATTTACTAATCATTGCAGAATGGAAAATAAAATAGTTCCATGTTATGTTTATGCTTCTCTTTAATTTCAACAAATAATTTTAAAAAAACTTGCATATTTAGTTTATTTAAAAATGCTGATTTATGAACTGTATTCGGAACATTTTAACCAAGTCGATTATTTTCTACATTTATTAAAGGAATATTCTCTTCGGGAAAATTATCCCCTCCCATAAATTCTCTTGGGCTAATACTTATATTGTAAAGAACGGCACTAGCACAAATAATTGCTATTGATGTTTTGTAATTTTGTTGTTAGACCCCGGCTTAAACAGGGAACTGCAACTGCATTATAGGTGTAAAAGGCAAACCACGGTTATTAATTTTTATTAAATTATGTATTATTAAGGGTAAAATAGTCTGTAAAACTGTGTTCTTTGTAAATCTATATCTATTGCGAAATTCATTTTCGCCATAAAATTCTAATGGATTTTCCATATCACGAATGTAGCGTTTTGGTCTTCTTTCTTGATTAACACCTTCCACAATGTCCATAAATTCGAAAAACTCTAAATTATCTTCCCTGTCAGGATCCATTATTTCTTTAAAAATTCAAACTGTCAAAAATTGGCAGAATTAAATACTTAAGCACATCTCAAGGTTGCTCTGATGCTGTCTCGAGTAAAATCGTTGTCAAGTCTGCGCGAAGTCTAACTTCATAACCGAGTACGGACTATAATAGCTGATTCTATACTTGAGTACTACTCAAATTTGAGATTAAGCGAAGTTTTGACTATAAGTACGGGCATTAAATCAGTTCAGATAAAATTAGAGAACATGATTAAATGAATTGAATTATGCAAACTGCTGCACTTAAATAAAAATAAATAAATATATCATCACGCCTTCTACCCATTGCTGGGTGTGGCACTCTGCTGAAGCAGATCTCGGTAAGTGATATATTTTGCGCGTGAAGTGCGGTTACCAGTCGTCAAATCACGGCCTCCAAACATGTTAGTGGTGGAGGAGCCACAGGGATAGCTTTTTCAAATGATGAAAATTTGTCGCCTGTGGGAATCGAACCAGGAACCTCAGGATCCACAGGCCGACTTCATACCACTGAGCTAGCTAGCTGCTGCACTTAATACGTTATATTACTGTAAGCTAAATCCGAATGAGTAAATCTATTAATGGTAATAAAGTAAGCGAAGTAATCTAGTGAAATAAATTAATAATCGGGTTCAATAAATGTAAGTTAGATCTGATTCAAATGGCAAATGGAATACACCTATAGATACCATCCTTGAACACTAACAAATTCATGATTTTATTAAGTTAAAATATTTTAATCCATCCCTGTCCTCATGAATATCTTAAATGTTGAGGACCGCGAAAATATTATTAAAATGTATTAAGGCGAGCGCGGTACAAGACATATATCTGTGTAGTTCCGTTGATTGACTAATAACTGTATAATCAAGGGTAGTTCGCAAGAATGAACGTCGAATGATTTCCATGGGCAGAATTTTATTATTAATAATTTCATTAAATTACGTTATCAAACTGACATAATCTGTATTAAGATAGTACTAGTGTGACGGTGGCGCCATCAGTTGTCGAGTGGCGAAACTGACGCTCAAAAAAATATAAAAATTGAATAAAATAAGTGTTTTATACCTATTATGATTTGAATATCATGAATTGTTAACAGGTTGTTGGGTCTAGTGAATTTTCAAATACCGTGTCACCTTGTGGTGTTGCCATTATAAATTGGGATTCTTAATTTTTCGTTAAAAACAAGGCTTTGTATGGCTATATATCCATTACTAAACGATAAAAATCTGTCTCCTTTTGATACAATATACTTGGATAGTTCTAGAACATCATACTATTTTTTCAAATGAAACTGCAAAATTTTAAAGGTACACAAACCAAATATGTGCGATTCTGAGTGATGATCGCCATAAGCCCCCTGTATAAGAACTCAACTTTAAAAGCGAATATATTTGTTCACAGACGATTTATGTGTTTCATATTTTAACAGGATGCGCCAAATTTCATTCGGATCTGCAAAATTTTTGTTCACGCTAGTACTACCTCAAATAAGACGTGAGTGTACTGGCAGTATTTTGATAGAAAATTTGGTCCAATAATTTGTTGCCGGGCACTTTTTATTTACAAAAAAAAATATTTTAAATCTTAACTGCGTATGACAACATTTACGTGGGAAACAATAATTTTATAAATACAAACAAAATTTAGCGTAATAACTAGAACACCCTTTTGTAATAGGTAAACAGTTCATTCATAGTAATTTATCCCTTACAGGAGACCCTCCAATGATGTTATAAATATATCGAATGAAACTTGAAAATAAATAGGCTTCCGACCCCCGGGTTATAGGTGAACTTTCGAAAAAACAGGTCAATATTTTTTTTCTACACATTGCACATTGAAAACATCAATTTGTACAAAACAAAAATTCAATGCCATTTTTTGTAAATAAAATATTACATAAACTAGTAATATAGTCAGAAGATGGAGAAAGGTACTAACCACACAAGAAACTTTGTATTCCTTCGATATTTCTTAACTACATGTATGTACAATATGGGAAAAGGCACATTTTGACAAAAAAAAATTGAAAGAGTTCACAAGCACTCACACTAGATAGACAAACACACACAAAATACAAGAGCACGATCACTAATGACTGCAAACAAAACACTAGCAGAGTACCTAGTTATCTGTAAATTCATGCAGGTTGTGACTCGTAATAAATTAATTAGCATTGAAGCTACAACACGCTTCAGGCTTAATATCATATTATATTTTTATCTTATATAGTAATTTGTAGTATAAAATTGTAAATAAAATTTATAAAATAAATTTTCACAAAATTAACAATTATTGTATATTTTGGACTGATAAAAAATGTATATCTGCGAGTAATAAATAATAACACCTCCGTTGTTGTAAATTACTCAAAAAATATTACATATTTTTTTTTTATAAATGACTGATTAACTTCCTGTACAGAGTAACATAAATTAATTAATGAAGAATTCAAACAGATCTTAATTTAAATATTTCATCAAAAAGTTGAAATTATAAATGAAAATAACCATTCTGTTTGTTTTAAATTAGTTCAAAAGCGAAAACCGTTGATTGACTTAGTTAATTAACGCTAAAATATCCATAAATAGATTTCAAATTCAACAATGCAATGTATAGTGCAACAAATAACAATCGCAAGTGTAATCCATCAGTCACAAGTCACGTGATACACAACACGGCAGAGCAAGAGATTCCATCTCGTTAGCATCAGCATCCAAACACATGCAAACCGTGCGATGCATATGGCATGCGTTGGAAAGACAAGTGTAAGAATTATATTTATAACCTGCTTTGTCAAAGAGAGTTAGCCGCTCCTGCATCAAAAGAACCGCCACTAACACGTCGGTAACTCAGGATTCTACTCACTGGTGTGACTGCACGCTAAAGTGACGTAGCATGTGATCTAACCTTCATCTGATCCGTGATCTGACAAGTGACGTCTATCTAACCTGTAACTTTGACTTCAAATTAAATTGATACGAACAAAATAAACGGCATGTATTCATATATTTTATTGCTTTAGCGAGTTTGAAGTTTTGAATTTTGGGCGGAAAAATTTAAAATATGAAAGACGATCCCGAATTTAATATTTATTTTGTCAGTCTTATTGAAGAAAATTCATGTCTTTATAATTATACGAGTGCTGATTATAGAAATATTCATCTTCAAGAAAAAGTATGGGACAAAATTGCGAATCAAGTTTCGGAAACAGGTAAATAATACTTCGCTATCGGAATACAAAACGCGCAAATTATTTGAATACGCCAAAATTAATCATTGTAGATATATGTATTTAATACATGCAATTTCATAAAAATAATGTATATTTCAAAGTTTTATTAGTAAAATATTTTAAAATACGAATACTTGTAATTTATCTGAATTTTTCATTGCAGCGCACGATTGCAAAGAGAGATGGAAGAATTTGAGAGGTTGTTATACACGACATTTGAAACATACTTCATGTCCTTTAAACCAAACCAAAATGAAGAAACCGTACTACCTCGCGGAATATTTAAACTTTTTAAAACCATACACAAAAACGCGCAAATCAAGAAGTAATTTCAGTACTATTTCAAAAACTCTTGGTCTGACATCATTTCCAGAGTTGATAGAGGGAGAAAACAGAAATGATTCAGAAAGTGACGAGGAAATACATCAAGAATATGATATTCGACCACAGAGTCCCTCCCAATCAACTTACGATGATCATTGTTTTATTCCACCTCCTGCAAAACAATTAAAAGAAACCTCTGAAGTGAATACAAGTGGATACGACTATTTCCAAATTAATAAAGGACCTACAGAAAATAAATTAAATACTGAAAACATATGCCAGGATCCAGATTTTTCTTTTTTGTTGAGTATTCTTCCTGATATGAAGGAAATGAATAATGACCAAAAAAGAAAATTTAAAATAGGTATTTTAAGTTTAGCAGGGCAAATATTAAATGATTCGCGACCTTCAAGTTTATCTACGATACCCAACCAGAGTTTGAGCAATATGATGCTTAATTATACTATTCCAAAATCAGAATCATAATCTTATATCATTATGTTGTAATAATTGTGTGCGAGAAATAATATAAGGACAAATGATTTGTATTTTTATATATTTTTCACATTAGTTGTAATAACATTATTTGTTCATATTATAAAGTGCAATAACATTAATATACTAGACTGAGCAACAAATAATATTTACTTGAAAGTAAAATAACAAATCATTGGTAATTGGTCCCTAATTGAACAAATGAGCAACACAATACAGCCATTATATATTATAACTATTGCATTCTATTTACTTACTGTAAATGTAAATCTAATTTATATAAATCGTGTAAATATAGTAATAGAACTACAAACTGTTCATTTCAAAACCCTGTGACATTTAACTAAATTATTTTATTCATTGCTTTATATCACAACTAAGCTATATGTATAATTCGAAATCATAGAGAGATATAAAAAATTTGATCATGTTTAAGAGATTATTTCTGCAGAACTCGATTAAAAACAGTATCTATTAGAAGACTAGTCATCAAATTTGGGGATTCCAGCAGTGATCTGGCTTTCGATACCACACTGATCGTCGCCTCTAAGGATCTTGAAGTAGCCATTGTCGCCCCAATCACTGTTCCAGGAATTTGCAATCAGCCAATAAGGAGTTCCGTTTTCAGTTCCCCAACCTAGGATTTTAATGGCATGACCTCCGAGTTCTTCTCCTTCAACATGTTGGTACACTCCTAAAATTAAAAATATAAGATTTAATTATAAAAAACTAAAAAAATTGAAGATGATTGGGCTCCTACACTGATTTATTTTTATTTTTTATTAAAGTACATGAGAAGCTATGACAATCAATGAAAGCACGGTATTAAATTTCTTTATATTAAGCGAAATATGATTTTTTGAAGTTCTGTAAGTGCTTGTGACGTCATAAGTATCTTTAAATGTCTTTAAATGGTGCTTAACTTGTTTGATTCAATGCGTGCAAATAATATACGAATTATTTATTAGAAAATAATCTTACTATGTTGATATCATATTTTATAGTAGTTGAAGAGCCCAAGAAAACGAAATTAAATTATTGTAATAAATATACAACGTGGTGATTACGCACATACGAGCAAATTTACAGGCAATCGTAGCTCAGTGGATAAAAGCAAGGTAAAACTTGCGTTTCTTAATTAGCAAGCAAGAGGTCATGCGTTCAAATCACAGACTTCTACTTATATCAAAAAAATACGATTGTGTCAGAGTGGTTCGGATTCCACTATAAGCTGTAGGCCCCCTGTACTATAATTGGGATTAAGTTCCTGTTGTGCAGAGTAACAAATAAATAAATGACGAACAGTTTGAAAAAACAGTGCTGCGATTTGTTTACGAAAATACTTGTGGCTAGTGAGAATGCTTGAATACTTGTGATGACACTATATTTCCAATCATATATATCTGGAGTATAATATTATTTTTAACTCATTTTTTCACTAATAATAATAATAATGTTTTATTTACTAATGTGGCAACGTTCAGCCTAATAGTCATAATTCAGTATATATTTCATATTTTTAACATTAATTCTCTTCATTTCCATTATGGAATAACTCTGAGTTGCAAAGGGAGCACGAAAAGATAGAGAATGCTAGCTTTTTTTTGTCAAGTATAACTGAATGATAAGACTATTGTTTTTCAACGACTTTAACAGACACAAAACAACGAACCTGATTTATACTGCAAAAGATCACTATAAACAGTAAACGCTCCTTCAACGGGTCCATTAGTCATAATCTCCTTCTGAATCTGATGCGGCTCGCTACTGATCGAATACGACTCCTTTCCAAAATGTAGATCCTTCTTATAGGGCACCGGGTATCCCTTCTCACAAAATCTTTGACACTTCGGCGTTTCGTTGTCATCTCCAGTGCAAGGTGGTCTGGTTCCATTGACGTGGTGCTCGCACGGTGCGATTTCGTATGGTTGACAGCCCTGTTTGGAGTTGTACCGGCCGCCCGACACAATACCTTTGTTTACCCAGTAGTTCCAGGCCTGGCCAGGGAAGCCACCATTGCAGCCCATACCGCAGGAAGTGCAGCAGCTGACGAGGTCTTCGGCACTGAAGCGGAAATGGGATTTTCCTTTGGAGTGGATGCAGATGCGGTCGGACATGGCTTCAACAGCGCCGAAGGCCTAAAAAGTCATTTGGAAATTGATATTTTAAAAATATACACACAGCCGACAAACATTTTTACCACCTCACCACTAACATCTTCGGGGGCCGTGATTTGACGGCTACTAACCGCACTTCACGCTTATAAATATATCTTACTGAAGTCTGCTTCAGTACAGTGCCACACTCAGTAATGGGTAAAAGGCGTGATGATATATTTATCATATTTATTATTTTAATTTTAAAATAAACAGCTTACAAAAAAGTTGTTATAAAAACTTTTAAATTGATCAATAATGATTAATGTTACTTTATATGTCCACAATAATATATTTTTTTGAATAACTCAACAAATAATCATAATCACATGATATATCTCTTTTTATAAAATATGACCGACACAATAAATTAATATGCGCAGTTTCAATTTTTTAACGAATATAAATAACTTAATCATGAAAACATTTGAAACAAGAAAAAAGACTAACTTATTTTTTCTTGTACAAAAATAAAAATAAATGATTTTACTCGTACAAATATTGTAATTTTAATATTATTATTATTTAGGGTTAAATTGCACAAAAATATTCAGCATAGAAACTTGCTTTTCAAATATATACAAGATATTATTTTTATCAACTTCCCTTAATTCATTTTAAACCATAGAAGACTGATAAAACTACATAAAGTATTAAAATGTCTTACCCAGCATGATCCGCACGATCCTTGATCCCTAACTTCTTGAAGTGTCGGACAATCAGGCCACTGTTCTCTAGCGTCAAATTCTTCAGGAATTTCAATGTCTTCCAGAGTATGTATCTTTGTTGGTAAGCGATGAAGTTTAGACAGAGGAAGGACACCCATAAGTTTACGAATATATTTCATGGGAACATTTTCGTCGAAATTTCGACCAGCAGTCCATGTTGATTGTTTATTATTAATATGAGTTATAAATTCGTCGGATAATGGTTGCATTGGTCTACTTGTTGTAGTTGTTACACCATCACTACAGTGCATAAGGCACATCAATAAGCCGAGATAAATTAGTATTTCTTTCATTTTGATCTGAAATGTAATATAATAATGAAATTTTATTCTCTGTAAAGTAACTAAACCTAATATTAGGATAAAAAACCACAGAAATATACATAAAAATAGACGAAAAAAAGTGTTGTTATTATTATGAAATGATATAAATATTATTCTGTGAAAATTAACATTTCAAGGTTACATATGACTTATTTGTTCCATTCATTATCTCCATTTGTATTATATCAGTAACATTCTATTTTAAGTAAACAATTCTAAATTTTGTTAAATGTAGGAACAGAATATTCGCCACTTAATAAATTATTCGTCATATAAATTAAAGTGACGTTCTGTGTTAATTAACAACTCAAAGTTGATTTAATTTATTAATTAACAGCCCGATTCAAATTTTTCTTATGCTAGTCCGATTTAGAAAGTTGAATCAATTCACTTTCCGAAAACTAAATGGTAAGAAGATTATATTAAAGTTTATTTAAACTTTTTTAGGAATATGATTTAGCTTAATTTGACAAATCCAAAATTCAGAATTAGCTAGATTCCAGCAAAAAATTGGGCTGTAAAAGTCTTCTTAAAAGAAGGTTTAACTAATACTGAATTTTTGTTGGACATTTATATCCAAAACCAGTATTACAAGATTAATTCAAATAATATTTTGAAAATAAAACTGTAATAGAATTAGATTGGGGTTCTTTAAAGATTATTTTTGATATTATGGTACAGCTTAAATTGATTAAAGTAAAATGCAGAATTAGCTAACTATTTTGCGATTATTCAACCGTTAAATTAAAAAAAATATATTTTCTTTGTTTGAATCCTTCAACTAAATAAAAAATCTGTAAATTATATACTTAATAGTTTTATATAATTTTCTTAGTTTAGCTCAATGAAATATAAATTTACTTAATGTTGATCGTTATCGTTAATAATACAAAAACAAAAAAGAAACAATCAATAACAACAAAGGAATTACCTGTTAGAGCTTACAGAAACTTTTGTAGGATGTGATTTGAGATGTTATTAGTGAAACACTAAAATAACTACTGCGTCTTCAACGTCTAAAACTAGTCTGACAAACACAGCAAAACCAAGAATGATCAATTCGATTTATTATCATCTATGTGTCAATAAAGTCACGCGATTATTTATCTAAACACATTACCACACAAATAACAACTGCCTGATGATTAGAATTTAACTTGACAGTCAGTTTCACCAACATAATCAATACCACTGCAAAAATGTAAAGAGAAATGTCACTAGAATTAGAAAACCTAGTGAAATCATATGAAATCTAAAAGATGATTTAAAAAATTTGATGATACATTAATTGTCGAGAAAATATGGTACATAATTATGTAATAACAATCACCAAACTTGCAAATCAATGGCTATGATAGAATAAATTGTTAATTTATAGTTTTTCGCAGTTAGATACGCGTCAATACTGTCATACTTTTTATTATCCTTTTGTAACTATAATTAAGGAATTTATTGTCAATTATCTGTATTGGTTAATAATTATTATACGCACTTTATTTTAGTTCTACTTTGTTTATGAATTTCTAAAATTTTCAACTTTTACTTCAAATATTTAAGATTATTAAAACTATTTACATTTTATTATTTTTTTACTATAAAACATCAAATCCTTTTATCTACATCGATTATACTAGTTTACTCTTGGAATTAATAAAAAAATTGTTAAGAAACCGTGTAATAATTTAATTTAGAAATTTGTTCCTAAATAATTTTATTTATCGACATAGACATTGTATTTGGGGCAAAAGTAGCGTCGTTTGATAATGATGACGTCACATAGCGTCGTCGTATCGATCCCCGAAGTAACCGCGTGTACAGCAAAATCAGAGGTGGCCGAGAGTGCCGAGTCTTCCGCGAACGCAAATTCGAAAGTAAACGTGTTAATTTTTTGGTTTCAAGTGCACAAACTTGTATTTCAAATAGTGAATATGTTCTGACAAAGTACAAACATGGATTAGAAATGAATTAACGGAGAAATATCTGCAGTACAGGGCCGGTTGGAACAGATTTTGGACTCGGAGGTGATATACGTCAGTGTGTGCTGCAGTATTCTTAATTTTTTATTTCGGTGGTGAATATTGTAGCATGATATCTGAGAAGTATTGTTTTGTGTAAATGAAATAATTCATGTGGTGACTATGTGATACAACAAACTAATAACTAAAGAATAATATTGGTATGAAATATAAATATCATAAAAGATACTCTCGTTTTATATTTGCGATCATGTTCATTATATTTAATAAATAATATGGAATTAACTTTAAGTCTTGTTAAAACATTACAAACTAGTAATAACATATTAATAACAATTAATAATAAATATTAAACGAAGAGCAAAATTTAATTTTCATTTTAGTGGTGATATATTTCAAGATAAATTTATCTTATCTAAATTGAAATATTCAAATTATATTATTATTTACAAGTTTTATTAATGAAAGCGGCTATATCACACATACATTATTAATTCACTTTATTTATTTTTCAGTTAAATACATGCTAATTAAGTAACATCTACGCTGTAACTAAATAAAATAATAATAAAGGAGATACATTAACTAATAATCATCGTTTAACTTGCTTCCGATAATAACCTAAAGACCTAGATAAGCTGAGATGGTTCTTGGTCTGCTAATTATAACCGTATTTTGATGTTTCTTATAGACTACAATTGTCCCTTATATCAGTCAAATCTAGCACGCAATACACAAGTGTGTTGTTGGTAGCAAATGGATTAAAACCGTATTTTGATCAATTTTGTAGGACAGAACAGCAGATGGATACTAAATCTTCTGGATTTTAAGAATAATTTCAGTGTTTCACAAAATGGGTTACTAAGCTAACACTAATTACAAATAAGGTACATTCATTTTAATTAACTTTCTGAATTTGCTTGAATTAGAAACCACGTTGAAGTTGAAGATGGTATTAAAAATGGTGTTAGTAGTTAACCCACTTTATGAATATACTTGTTAAGATATTTCTGTAACATTTGAAAGAAAGCAATTAGTACAACTTGCTTTGTTGACGTTTGTTTGCTGAAGTGTATGTTGTGTTGATTGCAGAAGTGGTCGACAGGTGGAAGGACGCATCAGAGAGAGGTGTTTGTTGTTGGCTGGCATGGTGACGGCGGTGGCGGCGGCGGCGGCTTGGAGGCGAAGCGGCGGCGGCGCCAGCAGCTAGCGGCGCGCGGTCGGCGGTGGGTCGCGGCGGACGGGCCAGCCAGCCAGCATGCCGCCGCCCCTAGAGGATGAAGAAGCAAAACGTACGCACGCTCTCACTGATCGTGTGCACCTTCACGTATCTGCTCATCGGAGCCGCCGTCTTCGACGCGTTAGAGTCGGACACCGAGAAGCGACGCTGCGAACTACTCCACGGTAAATCACTCATACATACCACTACCCATTCACCAGAAGTTACTCACCACTGCTAACTTATTGTTTGAAGAGACAGAAAAGCGATTACATTTATGAATACAACTGTCGAAAATCAAATATGTTAGTAAAAACAATATTATGGACTGCTGTTCTG
This sequence comes from Pterostichus madidus, assembly GCA_911728475.2. NCBI lineage: Eukaryota > Metazoa > Arthropoda > Insecta > Coleoptera > Carabidae > Pterostichus > Pterostichus madidus. The sequence continues at coordinate 14,188,048 of OU452306.1, forward strand.
AAACTATATTTGAAAAGATTTCAACTTGGATAAAATCACCTTGTATCTCAACAGCTACAATCAAAGTTTGCAAATAATGCAATTGTAATTACCAAACTTTTGGGTTAAATCAAATTATCGATATTAATTATTTGAAACAATATGTTTCCATATCCGAATAAAACATCCAGTTTAATTTATATTATTTGTGTTAGGATTTTTTTCTTCCTTGTGTTTATTATTATGGAAAAATTAATCTAAACTTGGGGACATTAACCCAAAATATTTAGCTTTTTTGATAACTTTGAAATTACAATTTTTAACTTAACTAAATGTTGTGTTTGATTTTAAATTTTTAACAATGTTGTCAATTGCTTTGTCTTTTTATCTCTTTTAAGTTAGCAATGATGAATCAAGAGTTGAAGAGAATTGTCTTCCGATATGTAAAATTGGAATAAAAAAATAAATGAAAGGCTGTAGCAAGGTTTCCAAACACTTTTCACAATATTAAGTTGAGCAGATACTTTTAATGTAGGTTCTTAATGTAATCATTCCAAATTATTATATTTTAATCTTAATGAAACTTTACAGCAAGGTACCAAAAGATACTAAAGCCATTCCGGAAGATGAAAACTGTTACAACTATATCCCCAAGTTAAACCATTTGTCTAATGTTCAGCGAAAAAGAAAATTGAATTATATTTATTGTGTAGAATTTAGAAGAAAGTATGAGAAATTATATTTATATTTATGATACATAAAGCAACATTTATAATCCAGAGAATTATTTGCTTTTAGAAATGGCAAGTAGTAAAATTTAGAATCAAAATTTTGTTACAATTTTTATTGCTTCTATAAGCAAAATACAAATATTTACAATCTGTAACATAATCTTTGATAGAAACTCCTAAATATAAAACATCGTTTCTATTAAAGTAATAGTCTCAAGAATGGTAAAAGTTTTATATTTAAAACAGTAGTTTCCTATCCTTGCTCTGGGTATCCAAAGCTTGATTGCAACAAATTATTGATAAGACTTGCACTAACTACTCGGCAATAGATAATATATTTAGAAAAAAACAGTGAAAAATATAATTATTTTGTCTTAACAATTTCTTAAAAAATAATTTTATGTAGATTCCAATAAATATTATTAAAAATAGTCAATTTCAAGTTTGAGGTTGAGCGCTAAACAATGGAAACATTAATTTATAATATACGTGTATAAATATAATTTACCTACAACTAATATATTTTATGCATATTAAATGTTTGATTTTTACAACATAATGCAATTTATAAATCCCGCAGGGAATTATAACGAGGGAATAATGGTCATTATTCCTTCTTCTGCACCAATCCGAAAATGCCTAAATAGATTTCTCTGTTCAAATAAAAAAAACATAAAACTGGTAGGTAGTTGCAGGCAAAAATTTTGATATTTGCAAAATGACATTTTTCTACAACTGAGCGGAAAATAGACATTTTCAGCTGTCAGTTGAAAGCAGAAAGTTGACGTTTGCCATTTGCGGAGCGGCAATAAGACTTTATCGCTCGCTAGGCGGTAAAATAAAAGTGTATCATGAGTACATGAAAACTGTTGGCCGAATTTCCGAACAGAAAAACTGTAAAAAATTATTTTAAATTCTAGGTACACAAATAACAATTCTCTATCATCTTAGTTACATCATAAAATATTGCAATAATAGCCATATCCATTTGCCATTTCGATCAGATCCAACTTAAACTTACTGAACCAGATCACTTATTTATTTGACTGGATTACTTCGCTTACTTTATTCCCAGCTTACTGATTCAGATTCAGCTTTAAGTAATGGGGGATTCAAGTGGTAGAGCTTTTTAATATATATTTATTAAAATAAATTCTTGACCGTGCATCATATTTAATACAATATAAAATCATACCATAAATTATATCTTTATTGCTGAAATATGAAAGTTAAAGTTGAATAATTTAAAACGTTCGCACTGCCATATTGCAATGACGTAGTTGCATTAAGCCAATCACAGAGCTTTGTCTGAAACGTTTGTCGGTGCTCAAGAAGACGAAGAAGAAATAAGCATTCAGCATTCTACGATTCTACCAATGACGTATAATACTAGACGAATTATGCCGTATTCAAGTCAATGCAGTGTTGTGAAGCAGAGAGGAATGGAATAACTTGAGGGTCCGCCGGATGCGCGGCAAGAAGCGAGTACACTTTGATGTTATGCAAGTTGCTCCTTACCGCGCACCCGCCTCATCAACCAGTTATTCTATCTCTTTCTGACTCACAACAAACGCCGATGTTATCTGTCTAGTTATGTTTTGTCTGAGGATTCTACTGACAACGACAAGTTACGTGTTATTTATCTCTGTCTTATCTGTCTCTCTTTAAGCTAAGATGCAACTACGTCATATTCATTTGTTTCGAAAGTTTAAATATTTTTATCATGCTTAATACAAGTTTTTTTACAAAATAAAAAAATTGGGTATAATTATTTTATTACGTAGATTAATAAATAAAAAATTCAAAAAAGTCTTGAAAGGCCCATTCAGCTCAATAAGTACATCAGTTTGCTTAGTTTCGTTCAGTTAGTCATAGCGTCTAATTTATCTAAACTGATTTACGTGAACCAAGTGGCAAATGGAATACAGAACATAATTTTATTTAGTTTGGGATAATTTTGAAATAAAATTATAAAAAATCTGGTATAAAATACATTAATCGTAGATGAAGTATAGTATACAACTAGATATAATGACTATTATTCCTTCCGATTAATTACAACACGCTCGAGCAAAATGAGTTCGTTTTGTAAATTTCATCACTGGGAATAATAGCATCCATTATAGCGTCGTTGTATTATACGAGTATAATACTCTTTCAAAATACACGATGTAACGGCTAGTTGAATGTGATCAAATTATCGCGTTATTAGATCAATTTAACAATGTTACTTATTTGTATTTGCTGTTCTGCATAACAGGAACAATTATATAACAGGATTCTTACAGCATATAGTAGAATTCGAACAACTCAGATGAGTTTATTAAAGACTAGTTCACTGCGAACTATTCAGATATGATTCACCACCACGGCGGCACAGCCGATGAGGTCGAACGAAAGCGGAGAACGGAGAACAAGTAAACGAGTGAACGAGTGAACGAGATTACTAGTTCACTGCGAACTATTGGCATATGATTCACCAGCACGGCAGCACGGCCGATGAGGTCGGACGAAAGCGAAGAGCGGCGAACAAGTGAACGAGTGAACGAGTGAACGAGACTCATACTGCATTCGTTCGTGGCCGTTGTTATGATCACCGCTCTGCTTCTGCTCTTTGCTGTCAAATTATATTAGAACCAGATCCTAAAAGTTCACTTGTTCTCGCTCGTGAATCATACTTCAATACGTTTTCCGTTCATCATAGTCTTAAAAATTTCGTGAACGAAAGTGAACTAATGAACTAGTTCAGTGAACTAATCTTTTTGGTGAACGAGAACGAATGAACTAGTTCACTCAAATGAACTAGAATTCCCATCTCTAACTCAGATAGAGCTATATTTTTCTGATATAATTTGAAATCAGTAAAATTTTAATTGGAATTACAAGAGGATATTTGTAACCACTGGACTTCAACTTCTTTTATTTTATTTTATTATTTTATAAGAGAAAATATTTTATTACGCCAATTTTCATTGTTCTCAATAAATTTTTAAATCAAATTACAGAACTTTAGTTTTTACTTTTTCATGAAGAAGTTACAAATGTACTCAGAATATTTTGATTGGATATAATTTTCTTAAAATTAAACTAGACACTAAAAAATTTAGAGACAAACTTTATTTTTATATTAAAACAAAAAATAATGAAATCGGTTCAAAATTATAGTCAAATTCGTGGTCTCAACCGGAATGTATTTTTGCATTACTCACACGGCTGGGGATTTTTTTATAGAACCTTAACTTTCCAAATTTGTACCTTTTAATAGTTAGATAAAATTAAAACAATAAAATATACGTATGTTGCGGTAAACGTATCCTCCAAGGATTGGTAGAATAATTTGATACATGACCACAGAACACACAATGTACCGCATCTGGTTCAGATACAATTTCATATATTATTCCTGAGATTTGTTTTGAAACAAAGTTACTCTTTACTCCTGAGAACAAAATAAATATACAAGCTTACTAGACAATTCTAAATAATTGGTTTACTGCGGTTTACATCGAATTACAAGCTGCAGCATCAAGGAATTAACAGCTTTTGACTAACGACAAAACAGTTATAACGCATTTACAGTTGATAGGCTTGACTTGAACTTTGACATTCTCATTCGCCATAATAGAAAGTACAAACAGAGGCACATTGCAAAGCACATCAATATAAAGTGCAAGCTCAATCTGTTGCAGGCCGCAAAATTTGGTTGGGGAATTGCGTTGCGAGCGACTTCAACACAATACATATCATGATAACAACAGTTTGAAATAATAAATAACATAAACTACGAGTATATTATGAAATTTCAATTTTATGTTGAAGTTGAACGATAGCCAAATATGGCGCGTATTTTTGATACAATATGCAGGGAACTGGGTTAGGTTACAAAAACGCCCAACTTTTTTTATTTATATATTTACAGCCCAATTCTCAAACGAGTTTTAGCTAGAATCTAGCTAATCCTGAATTTTGGATCTGTCAAATTAAGCTAAACCATATTTTCTAAAAAGTTTATATAAACTTTAATATAATCTTCTTACTATTTAGTTAATTGAATTAAATTTTTTAAATCAGACTAGCATAAGATTAGCTAATTCAAAATTCAGGATTAGCTAAAACAGTTTTGAGAATCTGGCTGGTATTATATTGTTGAATAACGATTTTATTTGATTAAATTATTATTACAACAATAAATTCTGGTCATTATTAAGTTAAAGTAATATTTGTACACTTGTATAAATGGTTTGAATTATACAAAAAACCATACTGAAATCTAGTAGTGTGTTTTAATAAGCCAAGGTAATATAGGAATAAAATTAAATGACTTAGGCTGAAGTTGTAGTCATTTTATTGAAGATTAGTTGACAATGTTTCGGTTACGGGTGTAACCATCTTCAGGTCTAGATATAATATAATAAAACAACAATAAGATAATTGTTGCTCAATACAATATGAACAATAAACTCACCAGAAAAATTGTTGGTATTAATTAACAATATAAAGAATTATTTTCTTTTATAATAAAATTATTAAATCGAAATTCAGAGTCAGTCAAAAAAACTTAATATGAAGTTAACAAGGCAAAAAACAGGACTCTAAATTGCAATGCTTCATATTAAGTTTTTTTGACTGACTCTGAACTTCGATTTAATAATTTTATTATAAAAGAAAATAATTCTTTATATTGTTAATTAATACCAACAATTTTTCTGGTGAGTTTATTGTTCATATTGTATTGAGCAACAATTATCTTATTGCTGTTTTATTATTTTATATCTAGACCTGAAGATGGTTACACCCGTAACCGAAACATTGTCAACTAATCTTCAATAAAATGACTACAACTTAAGCCTAAGTTCTTTAATTTTATTCCTACATACTGAGATCTAATTACAATTTCAGAGCAAATTACCCTCTTCAAAAAAAAAAAACTAATTCCAGAGAGTTTGCACGTTCTTTAAAAATAGCACCTATGCTGATGAATATATTGAACTGTTTTTAATTTAGTTATAGGATATGACATACATAGAATATTTGTAAATAGGGAGGAAGGTAAACTTAATTCAATGATATGAAATAGAAATCATAGGAATATTTAATTTGTCTAAACAAAAAAAATTAAAGATATTTTAATTTAATTATTATTACTTAGCAGAGCTGGGCGTACTCGAGTACATCTACTCGAAAGTACTGTTTAAAGTCCAAGTTTTGTACTCTGTACACGTACTGGAGTACATTTTACTTGTACTTGCGATGTTTCATCTAAATACTCGGACTCAATACTCTAAAAAGTATTCAGAGTTCATGAAAAGTATTCTGAGTATTTCTGAATACCTAGAGTACTTCAAATTAATATTTTAAAGTATTATTTTATGTCTATGAGTACAAAGAACATGTTTGGGTACGTTTTCGTTTTAGCTATCCCTGTGGCTCCTCCACCACTAACATGTTTGGGGGCCGTGATTTGACGACTGGTAACCGCACTTTACGCGCAAAATATATCACTTACCGAGATCTGCTTTAGCAGAGTGCCACACCCAGTAATGGGTAGAAGGCGTGATGATATATTTATTTATTTATTTATTTTTTCGTTTTAGCTTTTAGTTTTTTAACAGAGCTAATCTACATAATTTCGAAATAAAACCTTGGCATTCTAAAAACTATTTAATTTTATAAAAAAATTCCATATTTTTACCATACAGTATTATTTTTTATAAAACTGTGTCTTAAAAAACAATCTAGAAGCGATTTGTTTAATAATTTCATATTACGTATAAAAGTACTATACAAAGTACTTTAAAAGTAATTAAAAAGTACTCTGTACTCTCAAAAATTACCCCAATGATTCCCCCTCCATTATCATCTTCGAGAGCCGTGATTTGACGACTGGTAACCGCACTTCACATCCAGTCATGGATAAAAGGCGTGTTTATAAGTGATTTTTAATTTTTTTTTAATACTTTTGCTCGTGTTGTTTGCAATAAATTTGAATCATACAAAACAATTCGAACATTTAGCATCGATATTATCCTCTGTCAAATATTTCTAAATTATTTATAGAGAATTTATTCAACTAAATTCACAATAATACAAAAATATAGGTTTATTCAATTTAAATTATAAAACTTTTAAACCGCAATATACGGTCCTGCATCCTATTAATATATTTGATATAGAAAAGTTATTTAAATTTGTACAAGATAGGGGTAGAACGTATTAAGGGATAATGCTTTTTCATAAACATCATATAATATGATTCAAATACGCATTTTATAAAATGTTGTGTCCGTAATCTTATTGATATTGAAATATATAATGTAGAATGTGGGTTTGAAACAAAAGCATAACACAGTAATGATGCTATTTTTAGACTGCGCCTGAAGGTACATATCCCGCAATACGGCTGTGATATGTTGGCAGATTGCCAACCGTATAAAAGGGCGGAGTTTTATTAACGAAAATATTAATCACCCAACAAACGTAAACAGAGACTTCCAATACAAAATTAAACAAGGACAGAAAATCCAGAGACTTGTCTTTCCGTCTTTGCCAGAAGCAGACATTTCATATTGTTGATTTTGCCTTCTTTTTAATGAATAAATTATAACTTCATTCTTTCATCTCAAATAATATTCCACGGGATGATTGTTTAATTAAATTTAGATTCAAATATATTTGATAATAATTGAATGTAGAAGAATGTAGAAATATTCAAGGCATATGTGACCTCTTTTCTGAATTTCAAATTTCGCGTCTTGGCCACCAGTTGCAAATTTATTCCTCGGACTACGGGGACTAAGGGTGGACCCATGTTTTTCACGGTTCGACATTTTCGACAGGTGCTCCTTACATTTACTCCCCTCACTGGATCAGGGATTTCGTAACATAATCCAGAAACTGTCAGATAAAATTTATGTAATATCTTTCGTCATGGCATAGATTCTCAAAATTGCGTCTGTATTAAACATGATATTTATTATTTTATCCTTATATTTCACTCTTTCGCTTCAATTTAAAAAATATATTGCATCATTCTATTATTTATGAAAGGAATATTATTTATTTATCTTAAAATTGCTACATTTATAGTATATTTTTAGCATTAGTTATTTTGCAGTGGTGACAGGAATTAATCTCAATTACAAAACAGGGAACTTTCGGCTTATTGACGATCATAGTGGTGACAAAGCCCGTATTTATTTGGCATTTTTAAAGTAAACTGGTAGGTTACTTTTGTTTAATTGGCACGTTTTAAGTAACCCAGAACAGTTTCTCGTCTGATCCTAATGCTTCAGCAATTTTGGTGGGTTAGCAGGTTGAACCCGTTTCCTATCTCTCTAATTAACTTGTGTTCCCTATTATTCGTTTTAAATTAGTAACACCGCAATTTGTATTTAAGCAGATGCCATTTAGAATGTGCATTCAGATTTTAAATTTATCGCTAATTTTTACAACTGACACTAGATCCATCATTTATTTGGCAGGAACACAAATTAATTCTAGATCAGTTCAGAGTTCAACCCAAAGTTCTCAAACAAATACGGCCAAAAAAAAATAAGAAAAAAGGAAAAAAATTTTAACGCTTGTCAAAGTTCCAAAAAATTACAGCATATTTGAATCAACTTATTAGGTCATCATCAAAGGCTGGTCAGTTCAGCTTTAACCATAGACGCGTTTCGCTCTTTAGGAGCTCATCAGTATGGTGCGATCAACTATCCATCTAGACCAACCAGAGGCTAGTGAATTGTGGTACTATGTAAGCTGAACTGACAGATGTTAAGAATGAAGGTATCATGACATCCACATCCACATCGAAATTGACAATTTGTCTTTGTTTTATTTATTAATTGACAATTTGTTTTTGTATTACGGCCAAAATCTTGTATGAGATTCCTAAAGAGGCGGTTACATGTGATTTATATGTGCTTCGTACATAATGGGGTAGCTAGCTCAGTGGTATCAAGTCAGCCTCGGCCTATGGATCCTAAGAACCCTAGTTCGATTTCCACAGACGACAAACAATTTTCACCATTTTAAAACTACCTCCACCACTAACATCTTTGGGAGCCGTGATTTGACGGCTGGTAACCGCATTTCACGCGCAAAATATATCACTTACCAAGATCTGCTTCGGCAGAGTGCCACACACAGTAATGGGTAGAAGACGTGATGATATATTTATTTATTTATTTTATTTATTCGTACAGTTTTCAAGTGATCAAAGAAGTTAAGAGTGGGAGAAGTAACATAACGTATTATGTATGTGGATGCCATTCAAATTGGAACGCGAGGGGAGTGTAAGTTTTCACGATTTTCTCAAAAAAAATTAAAATATTGTGAAAAAAATAACAGGACAGTGTGAAATTTATATTTGAGGATCGCGAAACAGGAATTTCTTATACGATCAAGGTAAAAATTAATTCCATTATTATGAGAGTATGGTCAGGTCATTTCGCTGATAGTAATTTTGTATTATGGGGTAAATATAAATATTATCAACATAATTTCTAAAACATATATTAAATACAGTCGTCAATATGCAATAATATACCTTTTACTACATTACTGAAGTGTGGCGTAGTTAGTATATACATATATAACATCATGCTATATCCCATCAAATGGGGTAGCATGAACCCTAGAGTCATTCATAAAATATTCGCTCATCAGATTAATCAAATAATCAGCCCTCGTCAAACATTCTCACTTTAATAAACCACAATTGCTTCAACCACACTCATAATTCCCTCCTTATAAACTCAATTACTTATCACACTCATGCTGGGTTGCATGAAAGTTTTATCGGTTCATTAGCAACTAACGGTTCAATAAATTTGAGAAAATCGCTATTGATACTGTTGCTAGATAAACAATTCTTTAACTAAAGAGCTCTTTATTTTTTTCTTGCAACCCAGCATAGAATCATTCATCACACAAAAAACAACAAATCACATCCATACAATCACTCCTATACATTTTTCATGAATCTTTCTTCAATGTACATTTCATATGCTTAAAACATCTTTTCAGACGACCACTTATGAAAGTAACCATAACAACATCATAAATTACTATGGAAAGTTGAACATAACATACACTGATATGTTATTGTAACGCACACTAACATATCAGGTGAAGTTTCACTGATTGACAACAGATGGCGTTACGATGAAAGAAAATAATAAAATAAATGAAAAGTATTTGTATTATTATTTAAAATGTAATTTTGGCAGATTTTTCAAGACATATGTAGAGATAAATCTTCTTTTTAAAAATTAATAATTACTTATTTACTAATATTTTAACATTATTTAATATTTTGACATTACGGTCAGTACAGTTGGTATCACCATACCTAACCTCAAACGTCAATGCTTACCTTCAAAAACACATCGACTGTCAAAGAGTAACAACATTTCTCTTGTAAACTTTTTTGAGAAATATTTTGTGGTCGTCTGAAAAATAGTGTACATAACTCGCTCTAAAGTGTGATAACTGTGCTCGTGTACTTAAATCACTCGGCGCTACGCGCCTCTTTCAATCTGTACACTCGCCGTTATCTTCCACTTTCGATGCTTGTTATGTAATATAGATACTATAAATTACTTACGCTCACTCTTCAACGAACCTACAAAAATTAAAAGAGAGCAACAGCAAGCGCTTTTAGAAGAAAATTAATCGGAAAATTCCGCTCTTTTGCAGTTAGTATTGATAATTGTCGTCAAGGTTACAACTAATTAATGTGAAATATTACTATTTAAAAATATCGCCCCCGGGTGGACTCGAACCACCAACCTTTCGGTTAACAGCCGAACGCGCTAACCAATTGCGCCACGGAGGCTCACACTATATTAAGCATAATACGTTGTTTTATCGAGATTAATCAATTGTTACATCTATTTTCAAAACTGAAAATGAAACAAAAAGATAAGAAAGAAAGTGTGATAACTGTGCTCGTGTACTTAAATCGCTCGGCGCTACGCGCCTCTTTTTCAATCTGTACACTCGCACATTATCTTCCACTTTCGATGCTTGTTATGTTATGTTATTAAATTACTCACGCTCACTTTAATAACCGAACCTACACAAATTAGAAGAGAGCAACAGTAAGCGCTTTGAGAAGAAAATTAATCGAAAAATTCCACACTTTTGTAGTTAATATTGATAATTGTCATCAAGGTTACAACTAATTAATTTGAAATATTACTATTAAAAATATCGCCCCCGGGTGGACTCGAACCACCAACCTTTCGGTTAACAGCCGAACGCGCTAACCAATTGCGCCACGGAGGCTCACACTGTACTAAGCATAGTACGTTGCTTTATCGAATTTAATCAATCGTTACAACTATTTACAAAACTGAAAATGAAACAAAAAGATAAGAAAGAAAGAAAATGAATTCCACACATCCACGAAACCACGATTGCTGAAATATCAAGAAAGATTTTTTTACTTTAAAATTGTTCTCCTCGGCTGGAAACTTAACCGAGATCCAAGATCGAACCCTGAATTTCATAATATAACTATATTAAGAATCTACAGACTTTTTTTATTTTAACTCGCTTTTTATTAATTTACACTGGTGTGTAGTTTATATTACTTTAACACTGTTTTAATATTAAGCACCGACTTCACTGCATATAGCATAAATTCTTGAAATTTTTTATTTGTTTGCACTATTTTAAAATTTTCAGTTATATATGTTCATGGGCGTCCACAGACATTTTTCCAGGGGGGGGGGGTCGCAAAAGAACTCTCAGATAGACATAAATTTCTAAAATATTTTTTTTTACATAATATAAATACAAATACACATGACAAATAGACAAAAAAATATTAAATTTGTGAAATAAATTGCTAGTCTTTGTCGTCTGGGTTTGAATTGAAAAAGAAGGAGAATCTTCGAATAACTCTTACATAAATTGACACCATTTCTTCAATAAATTCCAATTTACAGTTTTTATTTTCTAACATTTTGTGTCCGTGTATACTTAATAAACTTAGATTACTGAATCGTTACGATAGGGAACATGTCGCTAGCTGCTGGATAGTTTCAGCTTGAATTTATTATCTTTAATCTTATAATTTAATTTTTATTTGATTTATATATATATACATGGTGACCGCGACTCTCGAACATAGGATTTTAACATGTAAAATCATATTGATTTAATTTCCAGCTTCATAATTATTTAAAACCAAAGAGCTTCAAATAAAAGTTTTAGGGAATAAAATACGAAATTAATTTTGCATGCTTTGTAACGGCATAAATTAGAACTGAAAATGACTAAAATTGTCGCAAAACTATCGATAGCTATGAAATTGAAATAAAATTAAACAAATGTTTGACGTTCAATCTGTCAAAACTGTCAAAATAAATTCTTTATTTATTATTTCATTTCTTTTGACAGATAAAACTTCATACATTTGTTTAATTTTGTTTCAATTACATGCCTATCGATAGTTTTGAGGCAATTTTCGTCATTTTCAAATCTAATTTGTGTCGTTACAAAGTATGTGAAATTAATTTTGTTTATTGGTTCAGATGCAGAATTTTAAGCCCTAAAACTTGTATTTCAAGCTTTTTCGCTTAAAATATTTAGGAAATTGCAAAATTATAATTTTACATGTTAAAATCCTATGTTTGAGAGTCGTGGTCACCACTCACCACCCTAGTTAATATCCAGGAGGGGGCGTGCGTCCCGGCTTGCCCCTCCCCTTGCGGACGCCCATGCATATGTTATTCAGGTTGTTTAATTCACCTAATATACAATATTTTCTCCGACAGGGCATTTATGTATGCAAGCATTTAACCGGGCTTTCGTGACTATTGCCAAATGGTAACAAGTTTTAGAAAGATACTGGAGAATTATTTTCTAATTTATTGAACTCTTGAGTTATATTTAATTAGATTATTTTTTGACTTAGCTGTTGAGGTTGATTCAACCAACTTAAAAGATTTTGAACTGAGTTCATATCGATTGATTACTTATTAATGTATTCTTGGAAGTTGTTTCCAAAATTTCTTGGTGTATTTCTGTATCTGAAATACAACTAAATAGATTTTTCTGGTACATTTTACTTGACACATTGGCAGTTTTAAATAATTATTTGACAACTACCTATCATTTGTCACAAATAAAAGCACCTACAGAGATTATTTCCGGGAATAATAACAAGAGTTTTATTCTCGGTATAATAATGACAGAATTTATTAAAACGCAGACACATGGAATACAATGAAGCATTTCATTGGTTTTGAAAAACGTCAAAAAATAATCAAAATCATAATATAAAACCCTATTGCTCGGTTTCACCAACAAAAATTAAATTTTAATCGTTGTTTAAATAAATAAAAGTAAATCGAATATATGACAGCAATGTCAATGATTCCATTTGACATGTAATTTTGATTTGCTTTTATTTATTTAAACTATGATTAAAATTTAACTCTTGTTGGTGAAACCGGGCATCAGACTCAGAGTTGAGTGTCAAAATTAACATTTAAGCGTTTTTCAATTACTTTTTCAAAACTTTCATTTCAAAACAAAGCTCTTGGGTAGAATATTCGAGGAAAATTGTTAAATATTATATTCAAATAATTGTCAATTGTTATAATATGTGGAGTTACATTGCATTCCAGCTATACGCATTTTGTTAAATTTCGTAAAAAAAGTTGAAAATTGATCTGCGTTTTTAGTGTCGTTTAAATTTTTAACGAAAAAAGAATTATGAGCCAAATGATGTTATTAAGCAATAGAAAAGAATCATTCCAGCTTCGTCCTGACACTTATAATGTTTGTTATAGAGATTGAAGAGCGAGTAAAGAACAAGTACAACATATCGGAGGAGGACTTCAAGGTGATGGAGACGGTGGTGCTGAAGTCGGAGCCACACAAGGCCGGACAGCAGTGGAAGTTCGCAGGCGCGTTCTACTACGCCACCACAGTGCTCACCACCATCGGCTACGGCCACTCCACGCCCACCACCATCGGCGGCAAGCTCTTCACCATGTGCTACGCCATCATCGGCATCCCGCTCGGCCTAGTCATGTTCCAGAGTATCGGTGAACGAGTCAACAGGTACAACATCTTATCGTGAACGTCAACCTCAACCTCAAATGTTGTCATGTCCACCAGGTTAAGTAGTGTGATTATTCGATCAGTGAAGAGTTCGTTTCACTGTCGACAAACCAATGCGTCAGAGTTGGACTTGATTTGCGTGGTCACGACGCTGAGCTCTCTGACGATAGCTGGTGGTGCGGCTGCCTTCAGCCGGTACGAGGGATGGACTTACTTTGATAGTGTCTACTATTGCTTCATTACGCTTACTACCATCGGTAAGAAATTACATATTCTTCTTCAGTATTCTTCTTCAGTATTCTTCTTTGTTGTTAAATTATAAAAAGAATTCTGAGACCTTATAAATTCCGGTCATATGTTTTATCCAATTAAGCTACGGTGGCCCTGAGATTCAAATCTGCAGACGATTTTCGTGTCAAGTCTTTCAGTTTATGAAAGAGTTATGAGATCGAGGCTGCTTATAACATATAAAAGAAATAGAGAGAAAAATGGGAATATTATCAGATTGTAATTCAGGGCGATCGTAACATTCTAATTTTTCTCGTTATGATTTTATTTAATCAATTACTACTTGCGTAGAAAATAGTAATTAAATGTTTTGTTGTTATTTTGTAAGTCATCTTATTATCATTATTATTTAACATTATTTTCCAGAATTCAGAGCACCTTTAAAAATATTCATCAAACAAAACGTGGAATTTAAATGCTAATTACGCTCGAATTGCATATATTTTTTTAAATAAAACAAGTCACTCTGCTAGATTTATTTAACTATAAATTGATATTTCTGTTAAGATATTTAAAACTACAGTTAATAGTTTTAATAATGATTATTAACATTTTCGCGCACTTCGAAGTTAAACTTTGCATAACAACCGCAGGACGCGCCACTAGTATTTCAGCTCTAACAGTTTATAATATGATATCAATATTAACTTCCATTATCATAGAAGCACTCGGCTGTTTCCTATAGGATGCGGGCACTCACGTGACATTAGTAGCGTTCGATTTGCAAACAATCTCACCTGAGTTCATTTCAACTGAGTTGAGATTCTCTGAAATGAGATGATATTTTTGCGATCACAAATCGAACGGGTTTTGACAGGTCTGAACTGAGTCGGTTACGTGACGAACGTTGTAGTATCATTTCGCGGACAACACATGATTTGCTTGATGTTTTTGTTGGAAATGAGCTGTGAGACATGATTTATAATAACATATACAATTTAAAAAAAGTGTTAAATAACTTCCAAATATTCAAACTACAAACAAAACATAACGAATTCTACCCCCACTCTTAACTGAGTAGAAAATCTCAGTACGCACTAGTGAAATAGGTAGTGCAGCATCGGCAAGGGGAGAGGTGATCTCAGTTATGTCAGTGCAAATAGAACAGCACAAAAAAGCTGTCAAACTGAGGTGAGGTGAGATTAACTGAGATTTGGTGCAAATCGAATGCTACTAATGTGACGTTTTGTGACATAAAAACAGCTGTTTGGGCTGCGATCACTGCGCCACCTACAAAATGAACTATTTTTTTGGGACGAGATTTGAAAAGAACAGTTCTTTTCAAATCTTGTTGGGCTAAGATCACTGTGCCACCTACAAAATAAACTATTTTTTTGTGACAAGATATGAAAAGAACGGTTCTTTTCAAATCTCGTCCCAAAGAAATAGTTCATTTTGTAGGTGGCGCAGTGATCGCAACCCAAACAGCTGTTTTTACGTCACAAAAGTCACATTGTCACGTGAGTACCCGCTTCCTATTACAATAACAGCGGACGTGATACTTCTTTCTCTACGGAAGAAAGTTTTTTCTACCTGTTATTACTAGCGCAGCAGCCGACAAAACGATGAACATTTTTACATTGCTCTTATGAACAAACTTTCTGCTCAAAATTTGAAAAAATTACGCAATCTACAATAGTAATTATTTTGCATAATAAAAGAATACATATTTCTAATTGCCTTATTCTAAAAATTATTTCTATAAAATTAGCAAATTTCAAAAAAAAATATGCATTTCAATTTCGTGAATTTCTCTCTCTCTTCTTTCACTTCTATTGCAAATCATGTTCATTTGCTAATATGCTCTTTTAGCATAAAGCAATCTAGAAACTACAACGATTCTAATTATTTTTTATTTATGTGTATTCATTGTTCCGCTTTGCGTAAATTTGTGCAGAAAAATACATGAAAATGACCAGCTTAAAACGGTTTCGTGGTGCGTCCTTAAATCAAAAAATTATACAATTTAGTATTTTAGTCCAGAACCACTTTGGTCGTATTTAATTCACTAATTAGATGGTTTTAATTGCGTCATCCAGTTTTCGTGATTAAGCCAATCATCAAATCTAATATAAATCCTATTCAATAGTATATCTACTCGTTTATGTATGTCGGAAATTCATGTTTAATTACTTCATCATTTAAAGATATGAATATTTTCTATTCATTAAATTAAAAGGGAACATAACTTCATTACTTTCTATGTGTTAGGTTTCGGTGACATGGTGGCGCTGCAGAAAGATAACGCCCTGAACACAAAGCCGCAGTACGTGATGTTCGCACTGATCTTCATCCTATTCGGGCTGGCGATCGTAGCGGCGTCGCTAAATCTGCTGGTGCTGCGCTTCGTGACGATGAACACGGAGGATGAGCGTCGCGACGAGGCACAGGCCATGCAGGCGCTGCAGGGCGCTGTGAGACTCGAGGGCGACGTCATCACCGCTAACGGCTCCATCCTCAGTGGTCAGCTCGGCCACCAGTGCACTGAGAGCGCGTCGCTCGACAATGCTGATACCGCGTCCGTTTGCTCGTGCCGGTGTCCGTGCTTTGCCACTGCTTCCATGAAACATAGGTGACTATAAAAGTTGTCGATAGTAAAGTGGTTCGTACTAGGATAAGTATTATTCATTTTTAACGCAGGAGAATGGGGTACTAGCTACAGTTGTGGCTTTTGTTTTAAAGTATCTTAATTTAAATTGAATTCTATATCCAATACAGTTCTGTAATAACACAAAGGAATGTAAGATATTAATTCGTCGATAGTATAGTAACGCGGGAGACCGGAATTCGATTCCCCGTCGAGGAGGACTTTCATATTAACAGAACTGAATAGCATTCCTGAATTTAAAATACAACTTTAAATTGTGAAATAGTG
>OU452306.1:14210000-14392500 GCA_911728475.2 Pterostichus madidus
GCAAATTGTTAGAAAAAAATCCTACGAAATTCTAAAATGGTTACCCCTTACCGAAAGTAGAGCGACAAATAGTAATTGTTTCAAATATTTAGTAAGAAAATTCGTAAAGAAACAAATAGAAGAGAAAAATGAAGAAATAAAAGAAAATCTAACGAAAACGCACACTGTCGAAACGAACATAAAGAAAAAGAATAAATTACTAAATGAACACAGGTGACGAAGAAAACAAAATAACAATGTGGTTTGTAAGGTAAATAAAACATGTAAATAAATGAAGACGGTTAATAATAAGCAGTGCATTGATGAACTTGTGTTTTATAAAAACTTGAAACCATTAAAAATTTAAATATTTAAAACAATCCGTGATATACAAATTGAACGTGCGAGTGAACAATTTGAGAATGACTGTTTTTCTTATTAAATGTACTATACGTATGTGTGTGCACGGTTCGAATTCAAAGAGCATTTTTACACTTCATTATTTAGTTTGCTAGCAAACATACGAATTAAACGAGCTGCATATTGACTGATTCTTACTAAACGCCAAATTTTAGTATTTATAAATGTATTGTATTCTTTATACTTTTATCAATAGTACCTATATGCCAAATTCTGCGCCAAAATAAAAAATTGAAAACTTACATTATAACTTAATAGGTATAAATTTTACTTAATTCTTCCTTCCAATTATTATAATTAGTTCTTCCTACGTAACTATAAGTTGTGAGATGTGTGATACGATACAAACAAATTTTAATTAGTGCCAGATTTTAACAGATTCAAGATTATAATCATACACACGACCCTTCATATTTCATTATTTCTTTTAAACTTTTGCATACATGATATTCGCGCAAATGAAGATTTAAAAATATAACAATAATTAATTATAGGTTTGATTTCAAAAGAACCATATAGTTTTTTCATTAAAACTGGAACATCTATCCTGTTACTAATACAATAGTGCTCATATTAATTATAACGAAAAAACGAGCATAAATTAGGTAGGTATATTAACAAAATACCTAGAATAAAAAAGTATATCATCATGACATTTTACTCATTATTAAGTGTGGCACTCTGCAGTAGCAGATCTAAGTAAGTGATATATTTTGCGCGTGAAGTGTGGTTATTAGCCGTCAAATCATGGCCCCCAAAGATATTCATGATGGGAAGCCACAGGGATAATTTTAATATGGTTATACAAAATAACAGCCGGTTATGAAGTCGGCCTGTGGATCCTGAGGTCCCGGGTTCGATTCCCACAGGCGACAAATTTTCATAATTTGAAAAAGCTATCCCTGTGGCTCCTCCACCACTAACATGTTTGGGGGCCGTGATTTGACGACTGGTAACCGCACTTCACGCGCAAAATATATCACTTACCGAAATCTGCTTCAGCAGAGTGCCACACCCAGTAATGGGTAGAAGGCGTGATGATATATTTATTTATTTTATTTATTTATGAAAATCACGTCTGTTAATTGAATTTTGATTCTTTTAGACGATGATAAAAACTACTTTTCAGAAAAATGGAAATAATGATATACAGAGAAAATTATTTCTATAATTGCAGGTTAACATTAGATTTTAGTTAGTAAAAATAAATAAATTTCCATAAAAGATCAATTCGATTAAATGCTTTTTCAATCTCTGATGCTTATGCAGGTAGTGTATTACAGAGTGATCAAAAGGAATTGTTATAGTTGGCAATACAATTCCAGAGATCTTTTTATTCCACAGTTGGCACAACGTCAGATAAAGGCGGAAATGCAATTTGACATTTCTAATAAATACAAATAGGTTATGTCAGGAGTCTGACAGCTAATAGAATTTTGACTTTTTAAGTAATAGAAATACTTTAGAAATAAATGTAATAATAAATGTACTCAAATTTAAATTTTAAATGTCACTGTCAACAACAGGAAATGAATTTATGTATCAGGCTTACCAATTTCAAGTAGTTTTTTTTATTGCCAACTGTAACAATTCCTTTTGATCACTCTGTATAATGAAAGGATAAATATACCAGATTAGGTTTATGCATCATAGGCACCAACACGTAAGGTGCATGGGTGCAAATACACCCCATAAAAACGTTTATAATTGAACCCAAGAAATTTTTTAATAATAAATTCGAAAATTCTGCAATCCAAAAATTTAAATTTGTTATTTTTGTAATTTTCGTGGGTAATTCAATATTGTTATTGAAATTATACGTATGTTATACAGATAAGTTATACCCTTGATTATTAGTCAATCAACGGTTATACTGAATTCAGTTCGCACAACAATGAAAATTCACATATTAATTATTGATTATTTAATTGTTGAAATCATAAAGTTACATTGTTGTAATCATTCACTCTGATAATTTTTTCATTGTTGTAATCTGATACGACCACTAGCGCGTCATACGGTATTGTCAGTATGTCTAAATAGGCGGTTCAAGCTGTGTTATGTTTTATTGGATCAATTTTTTAAATAAAATTATTGATATTACGTATTTATGAGTATGTTGTTACTGTGTAACAGTTTTTTCTTCTTAAGTATATAATAGTTCGTGGTATATAATGTTTTATAATGAAATTTTGTTAAGTTTGCGGCTCTGAAACTGCTTGGATTTTGTACCAATACAATCATTTACCAGTGCTATTTTAAGATAATTTTTTAAATAATATATTTGGAAAAATTTAAATAATTTATTGACACCGGTAGTCAAATAAGATAGGAAACAAAAATAACTGTCGTATAAACCGGGACAGATAAATCTTAAATATTTTACAAATATGCTAAAATTTTATTAGTTATATCAGTTTTAAATTCTATATTATTTTAAATTAAAAATTTTTAGTTAATATCTTATAATATTGTAAATTATGGAAAAACAACTAAATTCAATAAATCGTTGTTTTGACAAAACCAGTTTATTCTCTCCATAATTAAAAAATATATATGTTGTGCAATATCTAGTATAACACTGAAAGTTTCAAAATGTAATTCCAGCATATTTTAATTCGCTTAAATATAACTTGTGAACATGGAGGGTCAAGTGTATTTTAAAATTTTCTCTTCCAAGTTAAGTTAAAATTTGACAACGTCTTCCTATTAAAAAGAATTTCCACGTTTAGAATTTAAAAGACCAATTATTGTCAGTGAGATAAGTAACAAACATAAAATGCTCTTTGAATTCTGATGAAACAAAAATAAGTGTAATTATTATCAATAAGTATAAATCGATTGTCGAATACGACAAATCAATGTCTGAAATCCATTGAATATGTTACGTGAAGCTATAATTAGGAACCGAAGAGCAGTGGATGTCTCGAATACGTGGTATTTTTTATGAAGATGATTCGGTTCTTTAAGCCTCTTTTGCATTATGCAATAATTGCAAGCAACTGTTGACTGCAATAGTCAGATGCAACTAATCGCATAAGACAGTGATGGCGAACTTATGGCACTTATCAAAATTTTGCTGGCACGTGATCGATTTATCATTTTATACGCTTAAGAAATTAACAACAAATACGATTTTTTCCTCGCGTAAGTCAATAAAATGATCTATTTTTGGGTGTACAAGAGAACTTGAGAGAGAGAGAGAAGAGAATATTGAGAACTTCACACAGCAGCAAAAAACTTATTAAATATTAATTTATATTGATTTTAAACAAAGTTTATGACAATTTATCTTTCTGAAAATCTAAATTAATTTTTACACAAGTACTAACAAACTTTTGCAATAATAATTTTTTTATTAATTTCCTTCCCTATTAAAAACTGCCCGTCACATCAAAAACTCAATATTTTCTGTAAATATTTTATATGTGCACATAAAAAGGTTGTCTACCACCATAAGGTAATAACATTTGCAACTTCTACTTAGGATTGGAAATATGTAGTTATTTTTTGTTGGAACTAAGAATTAATTTATTGTTGAGTGTTATTTACATAGACAAAAAACGATGATTCATTGTTTGCTGTATGAACAACAAAACAATAAATAACACAGAAAATGTTTAAACATTTAACATTAAAATACAATTTTGATTTATGTTTGTCATTCTAACGAAAATGTACGTTCAATAAACCGAAACGTTAATATGTATTAAATAAATCAAAACTTAAAACAAAAATGTATTTTAATTTTAACACAATAAGGGCCGGTTTTTCCATATCCAGATAAAGTTTCCAATAACTATCAGCGGGAGAAATAAACAAATATCGCATCGAAATCATAGCACATATGGTATAATAATTATGCTAAATGTCATTTTTTGATGCGATATTTTTTTCAATTATTATTCTGTTGATAGTTATTGGGAACTTTATCCCGAGAGAAATACCGGACCTATATGTCAAAATATATTAATTCATATATCTGGAAACCTATTAATCTTTGTAAATGAATAGTTCGTATTAATTTAAATTTTTCTTATTTTTCATTGAGTTCTAAAATTAAGGAGAATGGAGGTTACTCACATATTTTTTTATTTTATTATTTTAATCTGCGCATAAAATTAAGCTCCTACTTTTTTGTCGCGCTAAAAAGTGCTCAGTATTGCAGAGTTCGACAAACCAAAGTAAAACCGTGGCTGGAATGCGCATTAACTCCACCCATTCCGGTATATAACGAATGGCGTGACTCTACTTTGGCGTGAAAGTTAAATATACTGACACAATGAAAACACTCGTCCGGCGCACAATGTACGATATGAGTATTTATGCATAGTTATTAATGATATATTTATTTATTATTAATCTATCATAATTATTATTCTTTTCACATACTATTTTTATAAATGAAAAGAATTACGCGCCGTCTTATTTCACAAATTTAAATTCAACTTTTTGACACTGAATATACCGACGATAGTAGAGACCTCCGAAGACACACCTCTTAGGGTTTTACTTGTCGAGCTCTATGACTAATTTTATGCGATATATTATTTTTAATGTCACAGGGTGAGAAACTTCCATTGTTGCCACAACGTAACTTAAAGGTAACCATAAAGAAAGTATCATACGATTGTTGCAGATAACAGGTGCTTGCCATTTTTGCATAAGGTAAACAGGCTTAAGACTGCTCTACGTTTCCTAACAAATAATGTAAAATATATTATAGAAAGACCATTTTAACACTTTCAAATCTTCGAGCTTGTTTTTATTATTAATAAAATTGAAATAATAAAATAAACTTAATATACTAACTTTTCGAACTGATCGCCAAGCGATTGGCTTGTATATAATATTTTTAATAAGAAGTTTTATAACCGAAAATGTGGCAAAATCAAGTTTTGTTTATTTCTTATTTTAAACAAATTTGTATGTACAAGAATCGTTTATTTCTGTTTAGTATACATTTGTTTTCAATCATCTTTAACTTGTTTATTTAGTTTTATAATTTCATATCATTCATACAAAATCATATTGAAGAAATGTTGTAAGTATTGGTTTTTATCTTTCTAATTTTTCTAATATTTATAAGTGGAATTCAGACCTCTGAACTAAATTAATTTAGAATATACCTAGTTATTTGTGTACCTAGAGCAGAAAGTAGTGTATTACCGCTCGCCCACGAAGGCACAGCCGAAAGCAACAACCATACAAGGAAACTTTCTGCTGGAGGTGCACACAATATTTTTTCTACGACCATTTAGAAATTCTTGAAAAAGTATCTAAAATAATTTTTGACAGTTTATCTGTTTTAAAATTCATTTGAAAATAGCTGTATTTTATTTGCCACTTAGTTCACTAAAACCAGTTCAGATAAATTAGACAACATGATTAAATGAACTAAATTAAACAAACTGATGCACTTATTGGGCTGGATTACTTCTATAAATTAGAATCTGTAATTCTAGTACTGGAAATAAAGTCAGCGAAGTAATCTAGCGAAATAAATGATCTGGTTCAGTAAATGTAAGTTAGATCTGATCCAAATGGCAAATGGAATACGCCTAATGTTGACAGTGTCCATGTATCCATGGAAATACTTTTACTTTACGGCTTGACGAGCGGAAAAATCTTATTGCCGCTCGACTAGTGGAAAAAAGTTATTTTATGGCTTCCTAGTTCATTATTGTTAATTAATGCCGTGGATACAAGGTACATTATTTTGTTCATAATGGCCTAGGGCATTATATGAGTTTAATACGCCCGAGGGCATTACTATGGTAACACTGTCAATAAACTAACATTTCTTCTATTCAGTTTTCATTATTTATTTTATTAAAAAACAAATGTAAGACATAAAATATTGTATGCACCACGGGCATTACTTGATGTTTATACCCCTTGGATCAGAGCTGTAAGCTTGATACCCTCGGAGAGCATAAACATCTTCATAATAATACCTTAAGTACATAAATATCTAAAATTACAATTGCAAAGAATGATATTTTCTGTAACATTTATTTCAAGCATTTTTGAATAAAATGATAATGGAAAATATAGTTATAATCAAATGAACAAATTAATAAATGATTGAAAATTAATAAACACAATTTAATTTTGTTTTATAAGATAAACCTACGTCTATTTAATGTCACTGTTTTCGGTTATAAAAGTGTCTTGAATTTACATATAACATTTTTAATGCTATTCAATGAAAACATTTATTAATACGCATGCGTGATATGCCTAATACATATTTTCAGTTTACAAATAAGTAAAGAAATATATAAATTTTATGCTTATGATATAATTCAGTTAGAAAACAGGATTATTGTAGATAATGTCTGTTTCACTTATAAAAACAAACTTTTAAATTCGAATTACTGACATGGATGTTACTTGTACATTTATTTTAATGTCAGTTTCATTTTTCATTTTAATGAAATGAACTGATACCGTCCATGTTTGGGACACAAATTGAGAGTACAAGCTTAATATGATAAAATGTTAAAGTTTTGAAAGTTTAAATTATGACATTTTTGATATATTTTACCATATACTCTTACTACATACTTTTATTTATCTTAAAAGTTTTCCTAATAATTATGTTTATATAAATAGATAACATAAAATTTAATTTAAATATTGTTGTGAGATAATAAATTATATTTCAAAATTTTATTCATAATTTTATGTGATCATAAATGAAGCAACTAAAATTGTTTACTATATAAATATTTTACTTAAAAGTTACAGACATTTTTAAATTTAATTTGACTTTAAAAATCATTGATGATATACCACTATTTTTCTTACGTATATCGTATAATATTAGCTGTATTTCATTTGTCACTTAGTTCACCTAAATCAGTTCAGATAAATTAGACAACATGACTAAATGAACTGAATTAAGCAAATTGTTGCACTTATTGGGGTGAATTACTTCAAAGTAAATTAGAATCAGTAATTCTAGTATTGGAAATAAAGTCAGCGAAGCAATCCAGCGAAATAAATATGTGATCTGGTTTAGTAAAAGTTAAATCTGATCCAAATGGCAAATGGAATACACCTAATGTCATCTATTCCCTTACCTAACAGATCAGTTAATTTATCCTTGGAGTAATATCAAGTATAATTTGCTGATAAAATAATTTTATTGAAAATCGATAGATTACTGTTAATATAAAAGTAAATGTAAAGTAATGTCTTCTGAAACTTTTCAGTGTATTTTGCCAAATATAACGAAGCTTTAATTGTATATTATAAATCATTTTGAACATTTGTTTAACTATTCAACAAAATGTAAGTAATTTTTAAGAATTATTGAATCATTTGAAAATGTTTATAATGAAACAGGCATTAAATCTGTTATATCTATAAAATATATTCAAAGGGCTAGTGTACATTATTTATTAAGGTGGCTATAATAATTTTGGAATATGTTTATTAAAAATGATGTTTTATATATGTATTTTATAAATTATATTACGAATTTGTAACTTTACTTGTTATTGACTATACTTTCTTTGCATTTAAATCATTATTAATATTACATAGCACCTTAAATCAAAATTGAATAATTTAACAAAAATACCAAATAATTTTTATATTAACTAGATGTTTTAAACATAAATTAAATTGTATTGAATTCTAAAGTTGTTATATTATTCAATTTTGCAAATAAGCCCAAGAATTGTCGAATTATTGTAAAGTTTAAGAGTTTTTGAATTCTAAATAACTTATTAAATCATGTACATAATCATTGCGATTTGAAAACGCTAACAATTTTTTTTACGCTATTTGCGAAAATAATTTACTACTTTCAGTAATTTTCTCATATCTAAATAAATATTTAAACAAATTTCGTTTAGCTTAACAACTGAAGTTGAAAATGATAGTATGGATTCTTGCACATAAAAATTAATTTTGAAATACAAAAAGCGAGCTATACTAAAGCTCATTTACATTACACTCACTAAATATTCAACAAGATTTTGATCCATTTTTGGAATAATTTAAACTGCGTAGTAGCATACTTGTACAACAAATTGTTTGAAATATACTATTTCTTTTATAACGAACCACAAATTGTCTCGAAAATTGTCTAGAAAATACAATACCTTCTATTTTCTCAGGCAATTTACGAAGCAATGCGACATATCAAACAATTTACTATATGATACTAGGCAATTTAGATTGTTCTAAAAATTGTTCAATATTTAGTGTAATATAAAACAAACGTAATACAAATTGTTCTTCTACTCTATCAGCAAGATTCCCATAAAATTATTTACAAATCATGTAAGTGATGGACCACAAAGCTGTACTGGAAGATATAATATTCGAAAAAGACAAAAAATTCATTTAAAATACTTTAACTACTATTTACAAATACACAAACTGTCTATACTTTCACAGCCGAATTTCTAAAAACAAAAAATCCGATTTAGGGTATAACTTCTGTTAATTTCTAAGGGCTAATTAAAAATTTGAACTAATAAAAATCGATGTGTTAATTGAAAATTGCATTTTTATTCAAGGCCGTCTGCCGTCTGTTCTCATTAGTTAATTTTTTTGGCAGGTTATTAAAAATTAACAGGTATTTTACAGAATATAGAAATGTTGAATTAAGCTAAACCATTTTCAAATTATAATCTAATTCTATTATAAGTTTGCCATTCTCAAAATTCATCCCAAGCAATTGTTTTATGAAATTAATAACATTTTGAGTAAATCTTAAAATTGTATTTTTGTAAAAATGAATATCATAAGTAAACTGATTGATTTTGTTAGTAATTTATTGTTTTATAATAATATGTATTGCATTAAAGGTGTTTTATGTGCTTGACTAATTATGATTATTAAAATATTTTAAATCAATTTAAAGGTAAAAGTTGGTGTATTTGTAAACAAAAAAAATTCTACCGAAAGGTGCCAAATAAAAACAGATCATAGAACTATCTTCCAGCAATAGGTATTACACATTCGTACAGAAATATGAATTGCAACAATTTTTATCATTAACAGCAACACGCTGATCGAATTCTAAGTATGAAGTAACATACATACATACAGTTGAGAACATGTGTGTACTGCCAAAAGTAATCTTTTTATTAAAAGAAAATTATTAAACTTCCATAATATTGTTCTTATTGTTATTTTACTTCTCTTATCACCCTTATTAACATCCTCCTTTCCAATATAAAATTTATTATATGATTAATTTGACCAGTTACACCAGCATTATATAATTTTAAACTTGAGACTATTTGAGTTTTGTTGGTGTAGCTAACGATAAGAATATTCTCTGTTTCGGCATTGGAATAATATATTCTCGTACGCATATTGATGCTAGAATGAGCTTCATTCTTAAATGATTTCTGGTGACATATTGTTATCATAGATTGGTATAACTGCATTAAATATACAAAATATCTAGGCAACTGACAAAATAAAGAAACACAATTTATATTAATATCTAAGCAATGGACAAAATCAATTGCAAATCTCTGTCATCAACTAAACTATTCTACCAAAAATTTTCCTTAATGACAAGTGTCAATTATTTTTATAAAGAAATAAGGCAAAGGAAAGCTGAAATAGAGAAAATAGTATAAAATACTCGTTACAGAAGGCAATTCTAGCACTTGTTCGTTCGTCGCCTCGCCGCTGCGAAAAAACACAGTTGATAATAATAGTAAAAGAATGGAAAAGAAATAAAAGTTTACCTTGTCGGAACTTAACTTTTTAATTTAAATTACTTTATTCACATACATACATACATATCTTCACGCTATATCCCATCAAATGGGATAACATGAACCCTAAAAGCACTCATAAAATATTCACTCATTACATTCATCAAATAATCAACTCTCGTCGAACATTCTCATACAAACACACCACCCTCACTTTAACCACATTCATAGATCATACCACATAAACTCATTTATTTATTACACTCGAAATCATTTATCACATAACAAACCTTCAATCACTTCATTCCTATTCACTTATCATTAAAACAAACAAAAAAGTAGCACATCAATAAAGACTGTTAATATAATTTTTCTACGACCCAGCGGAAAGTAGTTCCTGTCAGTTCAGTGCAGCAAAATTGACATTTACCACTCGCCGAGCATACCTGTAGATACATGAAAACAGTCAAAAATGATTTTAAAATAGTTTTCAAGGGTTTCTAAATTTTTGCAGAACAAATGTCAACAATCTCCATGCGTGAGCGAAAATAAACTAATTTCTGCTCTAGGTACACAAATAACTGTTTCATAGTTTGAAATAAGAATCGACGCAAATTTTTTTGGGTTGTTTGATAGATTAGAAACTTTATTAGGAGTCTCCTAATAGGAGATTAGAATATGGGCCCTTAAAATTGAAGTCAAGACAAAGTACATATATTTTTTCTCTTCCATTATTTTATATTTTATGATTAAGCTTACAATATTTTTCAGAAATTTATCGTATCGATATACCAATAAAAACCATGAAGTGATATTTTATTTTACAAATTAGGAAGCATGCAACACTTATTATTTTAAAAATTTAAAGAGACTAATTTCAATATATCGTTTCTCAAACATTATTATTTTGAACCTCAGCATAATTTTGAAGAAAATTTCATCCAAAATTTATTTTTGTGTGCGACAAATATTGACCTAGAACAAAAGATAAAATACCATTTTGAAGGTGACATTACCTATTTTTAAAATAATGGTGTAACAGTGTTCTGTCAAACAATATTTAGATCATATAACTTACTTTCGCGACATAAAAAAATATGTATAAACAATATAAATCTTGATAACTTTTGTCTGCAAGTTATTTTCCTTGGTAATAAACATCCTATTTTATACAGTTTGATTGAAAAAATAGCGACAAATAACTAATTTCTTTATTTTTAATTTTAGACTATAGTTTAAATTACAAAGTTGTGTACAAATATAAATGCTACTTTTTGTTGTGTAAAGATCCTGAATTTCACTTCCGGTGTTACCGGAAACGATTTCAATAATTTTAAATGTAGATAATGATAAATATTTTTTTTTAATAAATAAATATTTCAAAATATATAAGTTTACGATCCAAATCATAAAATTAATAAATATAAATATATATATTTATTTTAGAGCTGATGATGAATGTGTTATACATTCGAAACGTCCTATAATAAAAAACGTTTTATATTGGATCTTGAAGCCTTTTTATTTATATTTATTAAACTAGCTATTACCCGCGACTTCGTTCGCGTGGTCTACAATTTAATGCGAGTACCCCGCATGCGTTTCATTGCAACTCAAAGAAAGTGTTTGTGTTCAGCTGTCCATGTGAGAAGCATGGTTTTTCCAAGTTTAGTCCATACACTTGTAGCGACTGTCCCAGTGCTTTGTTGACGGTCATTGCAAATGCGAGTCGTACCGGAAACTGCAAACGTCTGAATTCGAATGGCATAGGACTGAAGCTTTGTTATACCTATATGTTAAGATTAGTTCTCGTCTGTACCTATACCAAATTTAAATCGAATCAGTGCAGTACTTTTTAGGATAGCTAGCGGCCATTTTGTTTCAAGACGGCGGATTGAAGCTTTATTATACCTATATGTTAAGATTTTCATAATTTGAAAAAGCTATCCCTGTGGCTCCTCCACCACTAACATGTTTGGGGGCCGTGATTTGACGACTGGTAACCGCACTTCACGCGCAAAATATATCACTTACCGAGATCTGCTTTAGCAGAGTGCCACACCCAGTAATGGGTAGAAGGCGTGATGATATATTTATATATTTATTTATTTATATATGTTAAGATTGGTTCCCGTCTATGCTTACACCAAAATTTGAATCGAATCAGTATAGTACTTTTCAGGATAGCTAGTGGCCCATTTTGTTTTAAGATGGCGGACTGAAGTTTTATTATACCTATATATTAAGATTGGTTCCTGTCTATGTCTGTACAAAATAAGAATCGAATCAGTACAGTACTTTTTAGGATAGCTATCAGCCATTTTGTCTTAAGATGGCGGACTGAAGTTATATTATACCTATATATTAAGATTGGTTCCCGTCTATGTCCGTACAAAATAAGAATCGAGTCAGTGCAGTACTTTTCAAGATAGCTAGCGGCCATTTTGTTTAAAGATGGCGAAATTAAGCTTTATTATACCAATATGTTAAGATTGGTTTCGTTCTATGTCTATACCAAATTTGAATCGAATCAGTGCAGTACTTTTCAGGATAGCTAGCGGCCATATTGTTTCAAGATGGCGGACTGAAGCTCTATTATACCAATATGTTAATATTGGTTCCCGTCTATGTCTATACCAAATTTGAATCCAATCAGTGCAGTAGTTTTCAGAATAGCTAGCGGCCATTTTGTTTAAAGATGGTAGACTGAAGCTTTATTATACCAATATGTTAAGATTGGTTCCCGTCTATGTCTATACCAAATTTGAATCCAATCAGTGCCGTAGTTTTCAGAATAGCTAGCGGCCATTTTGTTTCAAGATGGTAGACTGAAGCTTTATTATACCAATATGTTAAGATTGGTGCCCGTCTATGTCTATACCAAATTTGAATCCAATCAGTGCAGTAGTTTTCAGAATAGCTAGCGGCCATTTTGTTTCAAGATTATAGACTGAA
This sequence comes from Pterostichus madidus, assembly GCA_911728475.2. Classification (NCBI taxonomy): domain Eukaryota; kingdom Metazoa; phylum Arthropoda; class Insecta; order Coleoptera; family Carabidae; genus Pterostichus; species Pterostichus madidus. The sequence continues at coordinate 14,223,050 of OU452306.1, forward strand.
GCTTTATTATACCAATATGTTAAGATTGGTTCCCGTCTATGTCTATACCAAATTTGAATCCAATCAGTGCAGTAGTTTTCAGAATAGCTAGCGGCCATTTTGTTTCAAGATGGTAGACTGAAGCTTTATTATACCAATATGTTAAGATTGGTTCCCGTCTATGTCTATACCAAATTTGAATCCAATCAGTGCAGTAGTTTTCAGAATAGCTAGCGGCCATTTTGTTTCAAGATGGTAGACTAAAGCTTTATTATACCAGTATGTTAAGATTGGTTCCCGTCTATGTCTATACCAAATATGAATCCAAGCAGTGAAGTAGTTTTCAGAATAGCTAGCAGCCATTTTGTTTCAAGACGGCGGACTGAAGTTTTATTAGACCTATATGTTAAGATTGGTTCCCGTCTATGTCTATACCAAATTTGAATCGAATCAGTGTAGTACTTTTCAGGATAGCAAGCGGCCATTTTGTTTCAAGATGGCGGACTGAATCTTTATTATACCTATATATTAAGATTGGTTCTCGTCTATGTCTATACCAAATTTGAATCGAATCAGTGCAGTACTTTTCAAGATAGCTAGCCGCCATTTTGTTTCAAGATGGCGGACTGAATCTTTATTATACCTATATATTAAGATTGGTTCTCGTCTATGTCTATATCAAATTTGAATCGAATCAGTGCGGTACTTTTCAAGATAGCTAGCCGCCATTTTGTTTCAAGATGGCGGATTGGACGTGTGCTAAGTTAGAAACCTTCGCGGGCGTGCACTCAACAACTTAGCAAAATTTCATCGCAATCGGATGAATGGTATAAGAACGCATAAGGGACAAACAAACAAACAAACAAACAGACAAACAAACATTAATTTTTATATATATATACTAGCTATTACCCGCGACTTCGTTCGCGTGGTCTACAATTTAATGGAGTACCCGGCATGCGTTGCATTGCAACTCAAAGAAAGTGTTTGTGTACAGCTGTCCATGTGAGAAGCATGGATTTTCCAAATTTACTCGACACACTTGTAGCGATTCTCCCTGTGTTTTGTTGATGGTCATTACAAATGCGAGTCGTACCGGAAACTCCAAACGTCTAAATTTGAATGGCATAGGACTAAAGCTTTATTATACCTATATGTTGAGATTGGTTCTCGTCTGTATCTATACCAAATTTGAATCGAATCAGTGCAGTACTTTTCAGGATAGCTAACGGCCATTTTGTTTCAAGATGGAGGACTGACGCTTTATTATACCTGTATGTTAAGATTTGTTCCCGTCTATGTCCATACCATATTTGAATCGAATCAGTGCAGTACTTTTCCGGATAGCTAACGGCCATTTTGTTTCAAGATGGAAGACTGAAGCTTTATTATACCTATATGTTAAGATTGATTCTCATCTATACCTATACCAAAATTTGAATTGAATCAGTGCAGCAATTTTCAGAATAGCTAGCGGCCATTTTGTTTCAAGATGGCGGACTGAAGTTTTATTAGAGCTATATGTTAAGATTGGTTCCCGTCTATGTCTATACTAAATTTGAATCGAATCAGTGTAGTACTTTTCAGGATAGCAAGCGGCCATTTTGTTTCAAGATGGCGGACTGAATCTTTATTATACCTATATATTAAGATTGGTTCTCGTCTATGTCTATACCAAATTTGAATCGAATCAGTGCAGTACTTTTCAAGATAGCTAGCCGCCATTTTGTTTCAAGATGGCGGACTGAATCTTTATTATACCTATATATTAAGATTGGTTCTCGTCTATGTCTATATCAAATTTGAATCGAATCAGTGCGGTACTTTTCAAGATAGCTAGCCGCCATTTTGTTTCAAGATGGCGGATTGGACGTGTGCTAAGTTAGAAACCTTCGCGGGCGTGCACTCAACAACTTAGCAAAATTTCATCGCAATCGGATGAATGGTATAAGAACGCATAAGGGACAAACAAACAAACAGACAAACAAACATTAATTTTTATATATATAGATATATACTAGCTATTACCCGCGACTTCGTTCGCGTGGTCTACAATTTAATGCGAGTACCCGGCATGCGTTGTAGTGCAACTCAAAGAAAGTGTTTGTGTACAGCTGTCCATGTGAGAAGCATGGATTTTCCAAATTTAGTCCACACAATTGTAGCGAATGTCCCTGTGCTTTGTTGATGGTCATTGCAAATGCGAGTCGTACCGGAAACTGCAAACGTCTGAATTCGAATGGCATAGGACTGAAGCTTTATTATATCTATATGTTAAGATTGGTTCTCGTCTGTACCTATACCAAATTTGAATCGAATCAGTGCAGTACTTTTCAGAATAGCTAGCAGCCATTCTGTTTCAAGATGGCGGACTGAATCTTTATTATACCATGTTTTTTAAAGATGGCGAAATGAAGATTTATTATGCCAATATGTTAAGGGGCTAATGTAGCTAGGTTGCGCACAGCATAAACATGCTTTTGAATGGGAGATGAAATATGGGCTAAATATAGTCGGAATAATTTAATTTTTTTATTAAATTGAAGACAAAGATTGAATCTATGTCATTTGAGTGTTGAAATTTTTGATTTAGTTTTAATTTTGTTTTTACAATGTTATAAACTTGTGTAACTTCAGATCAGTGTTACTTAATAAATGAATAAAAATTGCAAATTTCAACACTGAAATAACATAGATTGTACTTTTATCTTTAAAATAAACCTTTGTTTATGAAAATATATTTATATTTAGTACCAATTTTAACCCCCCCAAGAAGCACTGTTTACATGAAAACTCGACTCTAGTAGACGGCGTGAGCTACCGCTACTAGTGGTATAAACTGAAACTAATATTAGGCTCCGCCCCTTGGCCTTGTGTCTGTGTAGGATACATTTCACAGAAATTTCTGTTACACGCATTTCTTACGTTTTATTTTATTTCTTTATATTGCAATGGGTAACCGGAAAGGGTATAAAGCATGGTAAAATTTACATGCTGTTAGAAGAAAGAGTACTAATCTACGGGAATATAACAGGTATTCTTAATGATTATATTATTAAAATATGAATTTACAGTACTGAACTTATTTAGAATCTCAATTGGAACAGTACATTTTATATTTATTATAGAATTTTCTTGAATATTATGATTTGATATTGCACAAAGGCATACCAATATTGTCTTATTTATATAAATATAACCAAACAATACTAAACATTGTATTTGTTGATTTCAGAAAAAAAAATGCTGAATCGAATAAGTAAATAAAAAAAATATATATATTTCCATATAAAATAAGTAAGTTCCATGAAATATTTTTAGAACTACTGATCTAAAGAAATTCTTGTTTCGCTCATTAAAGTAATGTTATAAAAAAAAAATTGTAGGAGTAACAAAGTCTGTCAAGACTTTGTTACTCCTACTCTTCTCGAGATAGCAATGGTACGCCACTTAAAATGAACATCCTGTATATCTTATGGAATGAATAATAAATTAAATCTTTAGTAAAAAATTTAAAAATAATAACACGAAATTAATTGTTTTCACCATCCTGCTAAAAAGAAAAATTTTCTTACTTGAATTGAGAAAAAAAGTCGTACATTTTGTCCCATCGAAAGAAAAAATTACTTTCTACCCTAGAGAACCATATTAGTAGCAACTGGAAAACAACGATATTATGATTTGATATGCATAGCAATATCGTCTTATTTATATAAATATAATCAACAATGACAACACATTGTTTAAAGATTGATTGATTACGCCAAGAATTGTAGTTCCAATAAATCTTATTTAAATCAATTTATTTCAGAAAATTTAAAATAAATAAATAAATAAATATATCATCACGCCTTCTATCCATTACTGGATGTGGCACTCTGCCAAAGCAGATCTCCGTAAGTGATATATTTTGCGCGTTAAGTGCGGTTACCGGCCGTCAAATCACGGCCCCCAAAGATGTAAGTGGTGGGGGAGCCACAAGAGTAGTTTTAAAATGGTGAAAATTGTTTGTCGCCTATGGGAATCGAACCAGGGTTCTCAGGATCCACAGGTCGACTTGATACCATTGAGCTAGCTACCACATAAATAAAAAATAATAAAAAATTAACTTCGAAAATTAATACAGAATGTTCAATTTAGTTGTGTCATCATTGATATCTCGAGAACTATAAGAGCTACAAGGTTGGTTAAATTAACAAAGAAATACCATTTTCTAAGTGTATTACAAAACTATTAACAAATATTTTTTCGACCAATGGTTCTCAAAATACGGGCTGCAACTTTCTTATTTTAAATGGGAACCTTATTTTTCTTATTCGATTCAGATTTTTTTCTGAATACAACGTCTACAAAGTGCAGTACCCTCACATTACAAAATTTGTAACAAAAATGCATATTAAATTGATATTAATTTAATTAAAATCACATAGAATCAGCGTGCTATGACAGAAACAAATGAACAAATTATAATATTTTTGTTTGTTTGATTCATTATTATACGACAATACAATTATTTTGTGAAAAATTAAATAAATAAATTTTATTAGTCATTTGGCACAGATTTTTATGCGATTTTAATTAAATGAATGTCAATTTTGGTCTGAAATTTTGTAATGTGAGGGTGCTGAACTTTATAGCCATCGAATTCAGAAAAAAAATACTGAATCGAATATGCAAATAAGAAAAATAGGTTCCCATTTAAAATAAGAAAGTTTCATCCGGAATTTTGAGAACCACTGATAAAAAAAAAATTGTTAATAATTTTGTAATAGACTAATAAAATGGTATTTCTTTGTTATTTTAACCAACCTTGTCGCTCTTATAGTTTTCAAGATAACCATAGAGCTACAACTAAATTGAATACTCTGTATATATACTTCAGGAAATATTGAAGATTATAAACGTTGTTTAATTTCATTATTCTACCATTGCTATTTCGAGAGCTATGAGTTTGGCTAAATTAGACAAAAATTTCTATTTTACAAGACTATTACAATGAGCCTACATTTTTTTTGCGAAAGCGACGACATGTCTGAGATTGCCCTCCAAAGGGGCAAAATAATTTTCATTTAATTTAAATTGTAGCTGTTATAGTTTCCGAAATCCCAATGATGGCAATCGAAAATGGGACAGCCTGTATATCATAAGGAAAATTACCACTTGTCCCTATTTTATCAATCATCTTGTATTATTAAATTTGTTATTTATAATTAAAATCAAATATTTTCAAAATATAGGTGGAAAAAATGTAATCTTCCCTTGTTAACCAATAAGAAACCACAAAGGTGATCAAACCTACAAGTAATGATTCAACTTGTATGAAAGTTATATAATATTTATTTATTTTATGTTAAATATCGTGATGAAAATTTTATTCAGCAACCTGTTGAATGTAACAACTCATATGTTGTTTAAATAAAAGTATAATAATTTTTATTAACATGTTTCTTAATTTCTCAAAAAAATTTAATGTCAAAATTTGAATGTAGAACTCTAGATAGAACTATAATAAACTTAAATTATATAGATAATTCAATACTACTATAAATATAATATTGTGAAAATAAACCTTTTTGTTTTTATCAAATTATTTTATTAATTATATATCATGGGTTTCTTATATAAGAAAGTTTCCTCAACTATTATTTGTGCGCGTAATTGTCACATCGTGTATCTAGTGAATTTCAATTTCTTACATCTTATGATTCACCAAGGGGCGTAGCCCAACGACTAGAATTGAGCCAGCCTCCTTGTTACTCGCCACCACACACCGCTGGGAACGATTGACTTTTCAGTTGGGTACATTACGCTCTTAAGACTGATTCCCGTCTATGTCTATACCAAATTTGAATGGAATCAGTGCAGTACTTTTCAGGATAGCTAGCGGCCATTTTTTTTTAAGATGCCGGACTGAAGTTTTATTATACTTATATATCAAGATCGGTTCCCGTTGTCTGTACCAAATTAGAATCGAATCAGTGCAGTACTTTTCAGAATAGCTAGCAGCCATTCTGTTTCAAGATGGCGGACTGAATCTTTATTATATCAATATGTTAAGATTGGTCCCCGTCTATGTCTATACCAAATTTGAATTGAATCAGTGCAGCAAATTTCAAAATAGCTAGCGGCCATTTTGTTTCAAGATGTCGGACTGAAGTTTTATTAGACCTATATGTTAAGATTGGTTCCTCGTCTATGTCTACACCAAATTTAAATAGAATCAGTACAGTACTTTTCAGGATAGCTAGCGGCCATTTTGTTTCAAGATGGCGGACTGAATCTTTATTATACCTATATGTTAATATTGGTTCCCGTCTATGTCTGTACCAAATTTGAATCGAATTAGTGCAGTACTTTTCAAGATAGCTATCCGCCATTTTGTTTCAAGATGGCGGACTGAATCTTTATTATACCTATATGTTAATATTGGTTCCCGTGTATGTCTATACCAAATTTGAATCGAATTAGTGCAGTACTTGTCAAGATAGCTAGCCGCCATTTTGTTTCAAGATGGCGGATTGGACGTGTGCTAAGTCAGAAACCTTCGCGGGCGTGCACACAACACTTTAGCAAAATTTCATCGCAATCGGATGTATGATATAGGAACGCATACGGGACAAACAAACAAACAAACAGACAAACAAACATTAATTTTTATATATATAGAAAATATTTATTTATTATATTCAAATATTATATTTAATTTCATTATTACTCTTTAATTCGTATGAAAATTTTCAGAAACAAATGATACAAATGTAAATGTCAAAACAATTTCTCAAACAAAACGAGAAACATCCATTATAGCACACTGATTATGATATAATACATAAGAAATTTAAAATTTCAAAAAATTCATAACTGGATTTATATTTTATTACAAGTTTATGTATTTGGATACCAATGTAAAGAAAATTTAAAATACTATCAGAAAAAAATCATACTTTTAAAATAAGAATAATGAAATCGTTTCAGATAGAACTACAACAAAAAAGTAGTATTAATATTTATACACAATTTGAGCTATTTGTCCCTATTTTTTCAAACACCGTTTATATACGAGTATCACTCGAAGGCAAATTATTAAATATCTGTTGAGAAGATTTAAATAAAATATCAATATACTATATTATTCAGGAATTCCTTATATTTTGCTAAGTTTTATTCAATATTTAAAATTTATTTTTATTATTATATTATAGTCAATATTATTTCGTTTTCACATGTTAAATATAATTATAAATTAGGAATAATGATTATTTTATTATTTAACAAATTATAAAGATATCGAGATAATTTTCTAACCCAATTTCTAATGTTCCAATTATAAGAATAAAGTTCGTAACCTCCATAGTTTTTTCCGGCTTTCACGTGATAGGCATACTTTGAACGTATCAAAAATACAAACGCAACTTTTTAAACATTTTATCTGTTGTTCAAAGTAACCTCGACCATTACTACCTTATTGCTCATTATAAAATTTTTAAGGTCAATTATTGTCGATTTAATATATTCAAAATAACCCCGTTTGATAGTACTTACTACATAAGTTCTACAAATAAATGATGTAACTAAGTAATTGTGATCCTTCAAATTTAAATTACTCGTCTGATTGTAAATTATCACAGAGATGAACGACTTACATTTTTTTATTAATTGCATTTTCAAATACCTTTTCACTGTTTAAGATAATAATATTTAACTTTATAACTAAAATGACATATTTACAGTTTTTGTTATCAGAATTCCAGAAATTATATATTTATTTTTACAAGAAATGAATGTATACAAAGTCATAAATATTATCTTCTGTGCCTCATAAAAAATAAAACTACTAAACTTAGTAATAAGAATATAAGTACGCACTTTAAGATTCGAAGTTAGAAATAACACTCAGGTACAATGTTGCTCCTTAAGAAGCTGTCTCCAATTTTGTTAAACCGAAATGGTGCTTTACGATTATTGGAGAAAAGACTGCAATTTTGTACGGGGCAAGAAGTAACAACATACCCCAAGCTGGAAAAAAAATGTATTGAAGTAAAAATTCCTGTTCCCTGGGGAAAAATTGCTGGGAAGTGGTGGGGCCCGATTGACAAACGACCGATTGTCTGCATTCATGGATGGCAGGTAAATGTTATTATTATAAGTAAATATTATAAATTATTAGCTAAACAAATCTAGATTTATCTATAAATTTTCTAAAAATTCATTCTTGCAATATTTAAGTAATTTTATACATACATACATACATACATATCTTCACGCTATATCCCAACAAATGGGGTATTTCTAATAATTAATTTTTGTTACAAATTAATATTAACATTCATATATGATTGCTTTATTACCGCCATGCGCCGGCCCTGGCTATTTAGTTAGAGGAAAAAAATAAATGGCAAATACTACATGATATACTGTTCTCAGATCAAAAAGAACATTTAAAAAAATACGTAATATTATTTCCACTTCACATGCAATACACATTTTTAGTTCCATTAATTTCAATAGTAATTTTAAAATTGTCAATAATATATTTCTGTCTAAATACTTAAATAATTATTATTAAAATAATAAAATATAAAATTTTTCATATTATTAAACATAGTTCACCGTTTCGAGGTTTATTGGTATTCACTATATCGCGACAAAATGATAAAATTTGGGTTTTCACGTCTTCGAATGTTCACTAATATATTGCGATTCTACTATATTTACAAGTATTTTCTAGATTTAGACATTTACATTTAAATCATAATATTATTATAAAATATTTATTCTTTATATTTCAGGACAACTGCAATACGTACGACGGCCTCATACAATTACTTCCAGACAATATTTCTTATCTAGCAATTGATTATCCAGGACACGGTTTATCTAGCCAGATTCCTCCGGGTATGTTCTATTACCCTATCGAAGTACCAGTCCTTTTACGAAGAATCCACAAGTACTTCGGTTGGCCACAAATGTCTATCTTAGCCCACTCTCTCGCTGCAAATCTTTCATCCCTTTACGCCAGTTTGTACCCCAACGACGTTGATTTATTCGTTGCTTTAGATGGCATTAAACCATACAGCAAAGAACCAGGTGGTTTTATAGATAAAACTGCAGAAAATATTGATCTGTTTATAAAATATGATATTGCAAACAATTCTGGAATAGAACCACCAGCTTATTCTTTGGAAGAGATCGCGAAAAGAATGTATGATGCAAATAGAGAATCGATTGATATGAATAAAACTGAAATTTTGTATAAACGAGCAACAAAGCCAAGTGTTTTACATCCTGGTAAATATTATTTCACTAGAGATCCAAGGCTAAAGGCGAATAGTATAATTTCTTGGCAAAATGAAGATTTGAAAGAGTACGCCAAAAGGGTTAAGTGCCCTATGATTGTTGTTAGAACTACAGAAAGTAGATTTGTTGAGAAGATGCATTATTTACACGAATTTGTAGAACTGATGAAAGCTTGTAATAAAGATTTTAGTTATGTTGAGTTTAAAGGCAAACATCATGCACATTTAAATGAGCCTGAAAATATGGTTGGAATTATTAACGATTTTATTCTGAAGTACGATAAAGGAAATAGAGATCTAGGTGGAATTCAACCTGGATTAATTTTAAACGATGATTAAATACTTTCATATGTGTTCTGTTACTGCTACCACAGATAAAATGTGTATATTTTTAACTAAACATATTAAAATGGCAGTTCTTTTCATTGTATTTAGCAGGGGTGTAGAGTTGGAGTCGGAATCGGGTGTCGGAGTCGTGGAGTCGGTTATTTTTCGTGGAGTCGGAGTTGGAGCCGGAAAAAATTATGTCGACTCCAACTCCGAGTAGACGTGTTTGAACTTATTTACTGCGTTGCATTTTTCACAAATTATAATAATTTAAAATAATTTTTTATAATGATCTCGAAGAAGTTGAAAAATAACAATGTTCTCTGTTACAACAATTTGATGTTTAAAAAATACCCATTATTAATTGTTTATCAGTTATTAGTTTTTATTTTAATAATATATATTAAATCTGTATTATGTATCATCAAGATCATTTTTTTCTTTTTCATTTAGATACAATCTTGAAAACAACTACCTATTAGTGACAGATCCAGCTAGGCGGTACAGGGGGCATTTACCAGAGAGAATATTTTTTTTGTCTTTTTGAATTCTCACAGTAGTTATTTTCTAATTCGTTCTTTGTACTTTTAATAAAATCTAAGTCAATAAATAAATCAAGTAAAAATTCATTTAAGTACATCACCGTGAATGTTTTCCTTTTGTACATGCGGGTGGAATTATAAAAAAAAATAAGAAAGAATATAGCGATTTAACTCACATAATGCCCCCTCCGAGAAAATTGGCTGGATCTGTCACTGCTACCTACCCGTATGAATATTAATAGAACTAATATTTACAATAAAGAAGGTAATAAAACTATAATTAACTAATGTTACACTAAAAGAACTAGTTTCCACTACGAAAATTTAGTGTTTTATAATTAAGTATTTAATTAAAAATATAATAATAAAAATAGTTAATCAAGTAGCCTATGTATTCAAACTTTTAGTAGTTGATAAAAGAATCATGTTAAGTAAGAGAAATAATTTGGCATCACAAATTCTTCCTATAACTTCACTCGACATAACTTGAAAAACATTGAAATTGCGCCTGTAGTCTGGACCCTCGTTTCACATTACACTAAATATTGAACAATTTTTGAAACAATCTAAATTCCGTTGTAACAAATTGTAAAACATACCGCATTTCTTAATTAACACGTAAACGACAAGGTATCTACGAGTGCATACTCGTATACAAATTATCTCAAAAATAGTCTGAAAAATAGAGCACGTTCTATTTGTTTCAGATATTTTACAATGCGATATTTCAAATTTACTGAAAGTATTAAGCAAATTAGATTTTTCAAAATCTTTTTCAATATATATTACAATTAAAAATTAATTTAATATAATGCTCTTTATTATAATCAGGTAAGTATGATAGACTGTGTACGAGTTAAGCAATATTATCAATACGTAAATTAAAAACATAAAGATATTTAAAGATAAATCAAAATAGACGCTGTATGTAATGTAATATAAATAAATTAGAGTCAAAATTAGTAATTGATAGATTTCATTTCACTTAATAACAAATAAATATTACTATGCTCATTTATAATTATTAAAATTTTTACAGTGCCTCAGAAGATTTTTAGAGCTGCTCGAGTCATAGTAAAAAGAACCTAGATCCGCCACTGATAAAGATAATACAATAAATAATTATTGTTAAACTTAACTTGATAGGATTAACCATATAAACATATATTAACATATAAAATATATATATATATATATATATATATATATATATATATATATATATATATATATATATATATATATATATATATATATATAAAGTAGAGCAAAATAATAATATACAAAACAAAAACTACAAATCGAAGGATTCAGCAGCCGAACAAAGCGAAAGGGGCTATTGTGTATCGGTTTAATACTGAACGCACATTGTGGTGGTGGAATGGGTAAGTTTATTCCGGTGATTTTTGGCCGAATGGCTTTTTGACGGCGTGAATATTAGTTAGTCTGCATACTTATAGGTGGCGTGGCATATACTCTATTCCGCGTAAATGTAAAAGTTTTGCCTGCTTGTTCTACCCGCCTTTCCCTTGCTTGGTGCGTTGCCGGCATCTTACCACATGCATCATAAGCACAGCGCAAGCGCACTCTCACTACAAACACAAAGTTCAGTGCCGTACTCACTACACTTTACTCCATCTATTAACTAATAATACTAAAAACATATTGCACGTTTAAACGCAGATACACTGCAATGGCGTTCTGTAAAACTAATGTGTTGAAAATTTACAATCATGTCATAGAAGATGTCATATCTGGCGTCAGAAATATATTTTCCGATGAAGGAGTAGACGAGCAAGTTCTCCTAGAACTAAAAGCACTATGGGAATCGAAACTTTTGCGCAACAAGGCTATAGAGATAAACTCAGAAACTTCCAAACCAAATAAAACAGCTAAGAAACCAGATGCAGCAGTTAGTAATACCGTATTCGTCATTCAATCTGTAAAACGGGCGAGAAACTTTAGCCAACGCGGTGTGCCAACTTTCACAGTTCAGCCAACGAAAGACAAAATGATTCCTATTACTTTACAAACCCAACAGACCATGGACGCCATGACTCGAACTCTTACAATACATGTTCCTAAGAGTGTTTTAAATGGTCCCCAACTGCAGTCATTGTTAACTAGTACAGTGATAACCGCCATAAACAATCTACCAGTTCATCTTGCTTCTTCTTTTCTTCAGCAATATGTCAATGCCGCCTTGCAGAGCCAGCAGCAACAGCTGACAATCAACAAAATCGTTATGCTCCCGATGGACAGTTCCACCGCTGTTGAGCCAAAGATGAAGCGCAAGAAAACTAAGACTTTTTCTGTGGAATTTATTTCTCGAGGTACGGACGGTGCAACCGATACTTCTGAAGACGAAAAGACAGAGGAGGATGAGCCTGAACCGCTTAATTCTGATGACGATGTCACGGACGAGACTCCCCCTGACTTGTTTGATACCGACAACGTTATGTTTTGCCGTTTTGACAAGATAATTCGTAGGAAAAACTATTGGAAATTCTATTTGAAAGACGGAATTATGAACCTAGATGGACAAGACATCGTGTTCAAGAAGGCAAACGGTGATGCAGAGTGGTAATAGTGAATAATCATGGTCCAACGTTATTAAAATGTTTGAATGAATTATATTGTTATGTTTGGTTCCAACTTCCAATCCAAATCTAAAGTGAGGTTAATGTACGATGTGCCGACTTCAATAAACGTAGTGTGATTGATAGTCATTTATTCTGTTAAATTTTTTACATGGGCGCTTGACGATCAACTGACATCTATTTCTTTAATGAAGTACATTATAATGTTTTACAAGTAATATATCGTTTTATTTTCTAATATATTCAATTTATTTTATGCATTATAGCTGCTCAATATAAAGCTGCCCATTTGTTTATAATAGTGTCTTATTTTCGTTATTATAGAATTGAATTAAGAATGTATTTTTTGTTAAAGTATTATATATGAAATAAATATAATGAATATAATAATCATTAGTTTTAACGAATTTTTAGTTTTGGTAAATGATAAATTTATAAAATATTTATGTAAAAATGAATATTTTGCTGAGAAACTTTTAAAACGTACACTAGTTTATGTATTTTTAAAGATAAAAAATTAAATCGTAGCTCAGTGGATAAAAGCGAGGTTAAACTTGTGTTTCTTAATTAGCAAGCAAGAGGTCGTGCGTTCAAATCTCACTGACTTCTACTTATTTCCAAAAAATACGATTGTGTCTGAGTGGTTCGGATGCCACTGTAAGCTGTAGATTCCCTGTACTGTAATTGGGATTTACTTCTTGTTGTGCAGAGTAACAAATAATAATAAATTAAATTAAAGAATTTTGCGTCAGCAATTGTAGAGAACAAACGCGTAATTTTGCGAAAACTTCGAACAATCATCTATTAATTAAATACCTTTTAGAAAATGTTAGATTCCCGTAGGAATTTTAGTTTTATGTTCAGCTTCAATTTTTAATTTAAACCCAACCACATATTAATAATTAAAACAGACAAAGCTCATAAAAATTGTGACACATGTAGCTTGTGAAATGCAGCAAAAGCAGTGAACAACAAATACTACACATGACAATTAAAAAACCCAACAATGTACATCAATAAGTAAGTAAACCCAATCTATTAATTATGATAAAGATACAATTGGGATAAATAATTAATAATTAAATTAGAAATGGGTCAAAATATTTCAACTTTTTTTTTTTTTAATAATAAAACGAAACTGCACTTAAATAAAGATAGGGAACATAGTGCAAACCTATGTTATAATAACGTTAATTTTCTTTTATGTAAAATGAATGAAAATATTGTTGAGATATAATAAAATGTCTATTTAATTATTTATTTGATTTATGCTTACAATTTTACAAGCGTTATTAGTTTATTTTTCTGAAAACATTAGCATCGTCCATCTCATACAGGCAGACTCATAAAGCGGATTAGCGCTAACACCATTTTTTATTTCGTTTTTAACTCTCTTTTCAATATACAAAACAAATTTATTTTAACTTGAGTTAAAAAGAGAGTTAATTAGCATCAAATTTAGTTCATTTCTTTAATCTGTTTTAATTTGAAACAGAGTTATAGATAATATTAAAAACTAATCCGTTTTATGAATCTGCCTGATAGATTTTTAACTAAAATAATTGACCTATTTCTAGTTTAATTTTGCCGTTTTCTATTGGTCAGTTTTACTTAACATTTGAATTGGGGTACAGATGACGTTACCGAAAGTCTTATCTTATATTTTTGTTAAACAATGGTTTATGTTATATCTCAAAAATGGAAGAGGGCTAAAGAAAATAATCCATGTTAGGGCTCTCACGAATCTAAGTACGACGATCGACGCTGAGATAACGCTTATCCATATGCAGATGGAACACGGATTACAAAGGCTTTTTTTGCAACAGATCTAAAGAAGGTAGGAGAGCTGTAGTGTTGGTTGAGGCTTGAGAACCTTGATACTGGAGCCGCCCGATAATAACTTAAAACTAGTTAGCCCTTATGTAACAGATATTATTGGGGTAGAAGAATAGGAGAGAGATCATTTTGAAATAGATTTTGTATAAAATAAAATTAAAAAATACAATATATGATTGGGAATAGGATGCGGGCACTCACGTGATACTGTGACGTTTTGTGACGTAAAAACAGCTGTTCGGGCAAAGATCACTGCGCCACCTACAAAATGGACTATTTTTTTTGGGATGAGATTTGAAAAGAACCGTTCTTTTCAAATCTTGCCACAAAAAATAGTCCATTTTGTAGATGGCACAGTGATCGCAGCCCAACAAGATTTGAAAAGAACCGTTCTTTTCAAATCTCGTCCCAAAAAAATAGTTCATTTTGTAGGTGGCGTAGTGATCTTTGCCCGAACAGCTGTTTTAACGTCACAAAACGTCACAGTGTCACGTGAGTGCCCGCATCCTATTGAACTGTAGTTGTAGTTAATCGTGAATAGATAAAAAAAATATCATGCCCTTTACCCATTATTGGATATTGAGCATTCTACCGTAATAAACCTCGGTAAATGAATTGTTTGCGCCACGTCACGGCATCGAAAGATGTTAGTGGAATGAACTACAAGGGTAATTACAATAATATTAAAGCGGCAAAGCGCTTGTTGTCTGACTCTGACGTCACTATATCCCCACATTCTCATTGTATGTGAGTGATTGCAAAAATGTCTGATCTCGAATTAGAGCAACGCACGAACATCAAGTTTCTCGTGAAACTTGGTAAAAATGGAAATGAAATTCGTGAAATGTTAATACAAGTTTATGGGGATGATGCTATGAAAAAAACAGCAGTTTACAAGTGGATTAAGCGCTTCTCTGAAGGCAGAGAAATTGTTATTGATGCAGAGAGGACAGGTCGGCCATTGACTAGCAGAACAGAAGAAAACATTCAAAAAGTTCGTGAAATCGTTAGTGCTAATCGTCGCCTAACTGTGAGAAGCATTGCAAAAGAAGTTACAATCGACAGAGAAACAGTTAGAAAAATTTTAACCAAAGATCTGAACTTGAGAAAGAAGACTGCAAATCCCCCAAGTCCGAAAAAAATACGCGAGCCAAAATGAATCTAGTACTCACGGAATTATTCGGTACGAATATCTATTCTCTGGACATACAAGTTAATCAAGCTTACTACTTTGGAAGTCCTGAAAAAGCTTCGTGAAAAAGTTAGGTTAAAGAGGTAAAAACTTTTTGTCGAAAAATTTAGACTGCCAGAACCACGACAATGTATCTATGCACATAGTACTGTCTGTACAATTTTTCACCGAATAAACAACCTTATTCAAATACTCGTACCACTGCTACTTTCTTACCCTCTCGCTCCGACACCAAGCAAACTATTCGTGTTTCCAATAACTGAAGAAAACGTAAGAAACTCATTTGGCGATGCTGGCATCAAGATGCTTTATTCCAAAAATGTGTCGTAGAACTAGCCGAAAAATAACTATTGAAAATTCCTACTTGAAGACCATAATGATGAAACAACAACAAATGCAGCAGTCGTGCTGCAAGTTCGTGAACATAATTAGACCATATATTATAGGTATAACGAGATATGTTAAAGCTATTAATTTTTGTACTGT
Source organism: Pterostichus madidus (assembly GCA_911728475.2). Taxonomy (NCBI): domain Eukaryota; kingdom Metazoa; phylum Arthropoda; class Insecta; order Coleoptera; family Carabidae; genus Pterostichus; species Pterostichus madidus. The sequence goes on from OU452306.1 coordinate 14,239,308, forward strand.
GTACATGATTTATCACGCATGTAACTAATAGATTAACAAAGGGAACTTGGCTGAAAACAAATATAAATTATTTGTGTAGCTGTCGCGATCAGATTAATATTTGCATCAAAATATATTACTGTATTTAATGTTTATTATTATTAAATATGCTTTTCAGATGATAAATTATTATTACAAAATAAATTTTAAGCCGACGTTGCGGATTACTGACATATAGTGAGTTTCATATTTTGTCCAGTCCAGTCCTCAAAATAGTTTTAGCTAATCCTGAATTTTGGATTAGTCAAATTGAGCTAAACCATATTCAAAAAAAAGTTGAAACAAACTCTAATATAATCTTGTAACCATTTGATATTCAGAAAATAATTTGGATCAACTATTTAAAGTCAAACTAGAATAAGATTAGCTAAAACTTTTCTGAGAATCAGGCTGTTAATGATTAGTTAGTAAAGTATGTTACTTTAAACCCAGAAAACCCGGATAACAATTCTTAGAAAGCCTGAAATTAGATTTATATCAACCCATTACTAATTATTGTTAAAAATGAAATAGTTATATTATTACCATAAGAAATTATTTTAAGTCACAGGAGCAAGTGTGTTGGATTTCTTGATAAAACAAAAGACTCAAACTGTATTTCAAACACTTTATTTCACACAAAAGAATCTATTTAGCCAAAACACCAAGATGACCTTTTATTAAACCAAATAAAACACTGATACAAATTACAATCGTGTATCTATGCATTAAATTATAACAACTTTTTTCCAAATCTAAAACAAAAACTGTCAACACACACTTTCTTTTATTACCAACCTTAAGGTAAATCATACATTTATTTTTCAATTTTCAAAATTATTGGCGGGAGATTCAAATAACTGTCAAACATCCAACATCCTCCCACCAAGTTAATTTTACAACAAAGAAATTAACTTATCTAACATTATCTATTTAACGAGATTTACATTTTGTATCTTGCGGGTAAAGTTATTTTTCGTCCTTTTTTAGTATAAATGGTGGCTATCTCGGTATTTTTTCTCGCTCGATCTTTTTTACAGTTCTCATCACTAGACAGCCCATTGGTTTGCACTTCACTAGACAGTCCATTGTTTTTCACTTCACTATCGTTGTGTGAGTACAACTCCAGCGGGTATATACGTTGTACCGGCCGAACTAGTTCTCCATGACTCGTTTTTAATCTCACCACTCGAATTTCATCATCGCGTCCCGGCATCAGTTCTACTACCTTTGCCAACGGCCAGTCCAATCGTTTCGGACTATCGTTTTCAATCATCACGACTTCACCTAACTCTATCTTTCGCGAACATTTTTTACTAGACTCCTGTCGTAGTAGTCCCAAGTATTCACTACGAAACCGTTTACGTAAATCTTCGCGCAATTTCTGTCGATACACTACGCGTTGTCTCACATCTCGAGATTCAATCTCATCACAATCTTCTACACTAAACTGTCTAATATCTTGAATGAACATTGATGGCGTTAATGGTTGTAAGTCTTTATTGTCTTCTGATACATATGTTATTGGTCGTGAATTGATTATTGACTCACAATCGCATAACACAGTACTCAATTCTTCATAATTTAGTATTGATCTTCCAAGTACTTTTTTCAAGAGTTTTTTGATTATTCCGATTAACCTCTCCCACCAACCACCCCACCAGGCTGCAGTAGGTGGATTAAATTTCCACTCCATTCGGGCTATGGTAGTATACTTCCTTATCTCTTCCCAGTTTAATTGCTCAAAGCTATTCTCGGCACCGTGAAAATTAGTCCCGTTGTCGCTGTATACGATAGATGGGCGTCCTCTCCTGGCCACGAATCTACGTAATGCCATCAGGAATGCTTCCGTTGATAACGAGCTGACTAATTCAAGGTGTACCGCTCGATAACTCGCACATGTAAATATACAGATCCATACCTTTTTTTCTTTCTTTAAGTAGAGAGGTCCAGCTAAATCTGTACCTGTTACTTCGAACGCAGCTGCGTCTTTTACTCGGTCGACAGGTAGAGGCACGGGTATTGTTTCGAAGTGTTTTTTAGCGTATCTCTGACATATTACACACTTATTTATCACCGAACGTATTGCTTTACGTCCACGCAGAATCCAATAACGTTCTCTGAGTATACTCAGTAATGTTTGAGTTCCTACATGACATTGTTTGACATGCTCGTCGTAAATCATTCTTCGCACAACGACATGATCTCCTGTTAGCAAAATTGGATATCGAAAATTCCTTGTATCATTTCTATACGCAATTTTCGTTCTGATTCGCAGAATTCCATTTTCATCCATGAAAGGTGACAAGAATGTTATCTTCTTATAATTCTCAACCATGAATACTTCTTCTTGTATTAATTTTATTACTTTCTGTTCTGCAATTTCAAATTCTACCGACGTAATCGGTTCGTTTTTCTGTTTAGATTTTCGCCAACGTAGTATACGCGCTATCATGTATACTATCTTGGTGTACCGACTAAAATATCTGTAATACCAACCGTCGTTCCGGTTTTCAGCGATTAACATAGAAGAAACTATAGCTTTTTTCTTCTCTTCTCGTATTTCGTTTTCATTGTATGAAAAGTCTGTTACTGGCCAATGCTGCTCAGGCTCATATAACCATTCAGGGCCCTCCCACCATTTTGATTCATATAAGATTTTCGCACTGCATCCTCGGGAGGGTAAATCGGCAGGATTCTCACTTCCCGGTACATGTCTCCAATCCGGTTCAGTGGTCAACCTCTTAATTTCTTCAACTCTGTTGCGAACAAAAGTTCCCCAGTTCTCTTCCCTTCTAATCCACGCCAGTACTGTGGTGGAATCACTCCAAAAGGTTGTTTTTATTGCTATTCCTTGCCTTTTGAATTCTTCCACTATTGTCGCACATAATCTAGCACCTATTGTAGCTGCTAATAACTCTAAACGTGGTATAGTTATTTTTTTTAAAGGGGCCACTCTTGTTCTCGCTTGTAACAGTTCTACTTTCACATTATTAGCTGCTTCTGAACGTAGATAAATCACGGTTGCGTATGCCAGTTGGCTCGCGTCACAAAAAACGTGCAAACTCCATTGCCTCGGTTCTTCAGTGTTGGGAAACCATCTTGGTAATTTTATTTTCTCTAAATATGGTAGATCCTGAAGCCAGTGTATAAATTTCTTTTTCATTTCTTGATCTACTTCTTCGTCCCAGCTAGTTTTCATTTTCCATGTCTCTTGTAATAATAGTTTCGGACACAATGACACTGGACAAGTGTATCCGATTGGATCGAAAACTTTATTCGCTGTCGCCAGTATAATTCTTTTCGTAATTTGATCTGATTCGCTTATTCTTATTTGTGCTAAGTTTATTTGTAAAGTATCCTCTTGTCGGTCCCATTGTAACCCAAGAACATTTGAACAAACTTCATGACCTGGAGATATTACCTGGTTCGTGAATTCCCAGCCTCGTAAGTCGAATTTCGCATTCCGCATTATACTGGTGGCTTTCTCCTTAAACTTGTACAATTCTTCTTCATTATTTACGCTTGTCACGCAATTGTCAACATAAAAACTATCTTTTAAGAGTTCAATAACGTTTCTTTCCATTCCAGGACTTTCCAGCGCATTGTTTAAGTGGAATTGTATTACAGCTCCCAACAAAAAAGGACTGCAGGATACTCCAAATACTACACGACAATGTTTGTATACTTTTAATATCCCATCACTTCCTTTCCATAAAAATTTCAAGTAATTTCTATCATTTTCAATCAGACCAATTTGTAGAAAAGCCTTTTTTATGTCAGCTATCACTCCTATTCTTTTTAATCGGAATCTTAACAGAATAATAGGTATTTGCTCGATCAAATTAATACCAGTATCCAAACACTCATTCAATGATGGTTTTCCTTTCTGTTTAGCTGATGCATCGAATACCGGCCTTACTTTGGTTGTGCTGTTGAGTTTTACAACATGTCTATGTGGTAAGTAATGTCCACCATGTGGCTCTAAATCAGTACACTCCTGTATTATCTCCTCTTTTAACCAATCGTTAAATGTGTTCTGATACTCTTCAACAAGATTGTCTGCTTTCAATTTCTTTATTGTATTGTCAAGACGTTTCATCGCTAGTTCATAGTTATCCGGTAGTGATGGATGATCTTGAATCCATGGCAAACAAACTTCATACCTTCCATCGCTTCTCACAGTCACCGTATCGTGAAAGTGTTTATTCGTTGCTTCATGAATCTCTGCCTGTGACTTCGTTTCTGCGGGATCCTTAATGCCTATGGCTTCTAACTGCCATAGATCTGCTATACTATATTCTTGTACAAGCATTGAAGTGACAGTCATTGCCAACTGATGATTCTTACCACTATCTTGGATTTTTCCCATTACTGTCCAGCCTAACAGAGTTTCAATAGCTACTAATCCGGAGGATAGTTTCTTCTGATTGCCTGTAAATAACTTGCCAGCTACATCCGCTCCGATTAGTATCTCTATTGGACTGCTTCCATCTTCGACATCGGAAATATAAATTTGGGATCCTTGTAGTTCTTCCAACCACGGTCCGCTTTTGATATTATTTATTTCATTGCATATGGTTGTTTGCTCTAAAACTTCAAAATTACAGTTGTAATCCCTTTGTAAACTACTTAAACGGATTCGATAAACATTATGGTTCAATTCTCCTGTTTTTTGACCTCCGAAAAGCGTATGTATAATTTTCTCTTTTCTTATAGGTTCGTATTTCATCTCCAGTGCGCTTTTGCTTAAAATATACGAACGTTGTGATCCTGTATCTATGATCGCTCTCGCACGCCGTTGTGTTCCTTGACCTATTAAATGAACAATAATAATTTGTAAAAATACTTGCGGATTATTGCTGATGCTAGCTAAATTGTTTTCTGTAGTATTCGTTGCGTCAGCTGATTTATCTTTCGGCTCTTTATTTTGCGATAGGTCAGGACACATCAACGGTTGATGATTCCTGCTACAGATCAAACATTTGATACGTAATTTACATACTTTTGCTGAATGTCCCTGTCTGAAACAGTTATAACAACATTTCTTGTCATATAAAATTTGTTTCTTCTCTGCAAATGTTAGTTTTTGTGCCTTGAAACAGTCAGTAGTCTTATGATTATTATTGCAGAACATGCAACTACTTACTCTTGCTTCCGGTTTTGAATTAGTAGCAAGCAGTCCAGCAGCTGTTGATGTCTCACCTGTACTTTCCTTTATATTGATTTTCTTTTTGCTGTAGCGCGAAGTGCTTATACCAAATCCCGACATAGCTAATGATATCTTTTCTTCATTTTCAACTTCGGAACGCATAAAGTTCATTAACTGCTTCAGTTTATTTCTAGCACTATCGCCTTCCTGTTCTTCTAGTTGACTACTACTGCCAATGTTCATTGCACCGTTCGTTCGCTGCCATGCTCTTAATAATTCTTCAGGTAAACATGACTCCACGAGAGGAAATAGCATGGACGCGCATTTTTGCGTTGTTACTCCTAGACTTTCCAACGCGCGAAGATGACACTCCAGTTTATCGTATAATGAAGCCAATGTCAGTACTGTCGTTTTCATTGTATTTTGCATTACTAGAGCTAGCAGTTCACGTACATATACTTCAACTAACAATTCTTCTCGACCAAATCGAGCTCGTAAACTATCCAATGCTTTTGGATAGTTTTCAGCAGTCGGAGGATAGCTTTCTACGATCTCTCTAGCTCTCGTACCTGGGATTGTTGACTGTACTAAATACTGGAACTTGTCACTGTCGTCTATTGCTACATCTTCGTCTAGCCGTTTGAATTGGGCCCAGAATAGTAACCAATCTTTTACATTACCTCCAAACTTTTTTAATTCCAGCTGTGGAAGCTTGAACTTTCTCTGGGTTACCTGCGATGCTGCAACCGAAACTTCAGTATTAGAATTATCAGCACTAAACTTTTCATTGACAGCTTTATCCTCGCTTTCGATTCGTCTTCTTACTCTATTGAATTCTTGTTCATACTTATCTCGTGATTCGATTTCTAAATCTAAATCTGCTTCAGAACAATTGGCTTCGAGCAAACCCGTAAACATTTGTTCGTCTAATTTCTTTAGTTCCAGATATTTGTTCTCGAACGTGTCAAATGTCGCTTTTACTTCTACCATGTCGATTTTCGATTGTCCTAACAAATCCTTGATATTAGTAACCATTCTTGAATAACTACTTCTAACCGCAGTTCTTGTCTTTTTTATCTTATCCATATTGATTGATCTTTTAATGACTTTATACTGAAAGATCAATTCGTCCTGTCACGGTCGCCAGATGTTGGATTTCTTGATAAAACAAAAGACTCAAACTGTATTTCAAACACTTTATTTCACACAAAAGAATCTATTTAGCCAAAACACCAAGATGACCTTTTATTAAACCAAATAAAACACTGATACAAATTACAATCGTGTATCTATGCATTAAATTATAACAACTTTTTTCCAAATCTAAAACAAAAACTGTCAACACACACTTTCTTTTATTACCAACCTTAAGGTAAATCATACATTTATTTTTCAATTTTCAAAATTATTGGCGGGAGATTCAAATAACTGTCAAACATCCAACAAAGTGTACTCGTATATTGGAACATATATAATGATCAATAGGTAGGTACATAAATTATTATTATCCAATTCAAGCTAGGCTTAAGAAAGTTCGAAAACAACAAATTTAGAAACAATACATATTTGATTGCTAATTAAAAATTCACAACACGAATGTATAGTGTTAAATTCCTTTTCACTAATACTGCGGTAATTAGTTAATGAACAAAGAATTTTTTTCTCGATTTATACATTGTTGACATTATAAATAACTTAAATATATAGTACATTTAAAAAACGAATCGCTATACGATCATGGTTGTAATATTACCGTTAGGATGGTAAAGAAACGGAATGTATTGAAAAATATTTTATGCACAACCGGGTTGAAAAGCATGTATTTTAGCCCTAAAAAACGGACTTACACTAATCTTTGGCGAATGGGCAAAAAAAAAATAAATTCCGATGGGTACATACATAAAATGACAATTTTTGTTTATTGTGAATACTTGATTCTGAAAAATATAATTTTGCCATATAATCTATTTACATATTTTAATCTTTTGAACATATAATTAAATGTTATTTTTTTGTGCATAAAATATTGTATGTACCACGAGTGAAATTAGCGTTTCTGACCCTGAACATTTTATTAACCCTCGGCGCTTTGCGCCTCGTGCTAGTAATCATGCCACGGGCCAGAAACGCATTTTCACCCTTGGTACATAAATATTAGAAACTGAATACCGAAATTTTACCGGTAAACTAAAAAAATTACCACGAGAACTATATATAATTGCATACGATTGATTTTAGTAACGTTGACAATATGTCAATCTTTCAAAAATAAAAATCAACTTGTCTATAAATATTTTAATTAGGAATGAAACTTATATCAATATTTTTACAAATATTTATTTAATAATAAAATTATACAGAAGACTTAAATCATTCGCCTAAGTAGTTCGTTGATTTTGTCTTCTCTGTTACCGAAGTCACCACCCTCGACGTAGTGGTTCGTCTTCTTGCGCCAGCCACCGGTGGGTGTGTTGAGCTAGAACAAAAAATTACCAAATACATTAATTATACCAAACAAAAAATGTATTTATGGCGATAATGTTTCTGTTTGATTACGAAAATGAATTAATGGCACAACATTTTGAAATATTTTATTAGTAAGTAAAATATTTGAAAGTTGGAAAGCTTACCTTGAAGGGCCACAGGAAGTTGGATGCATATTTGAATTTCTCGCCGACAGTGAAAAGTTCGTGAACTAAATCTTCAACACAAATGATGTTCATCTTGCCGAGTTTGTTCTCAATGATGGAATTGGATGTGATGGCAAGACGACGACCATTCACCTTGGCAAAACCTCTCTTGTAGAGTAGCTCCTTCACTGATTTCAGGTTAGGGTAGCCCCATGTTACGTAGGGTTCGCAAATACGCAGCATATTCAGCGTAGCCTTGTTCAACTTGATGAACACACCATTGTTTATTTGCTTCAGGCGGAAAAGTTGTAGAACTTTACGCACCTTTGGAGCTACTTGATTGATACTAAACAAATAAATACATTATATTAATAATCCGTTAAACTCGTGTCCTAACAATTGATTTTATTTATAAAAATGTTAGATTTACCGAATTCCGTATCAACATTAACTGATGATACAGGCGTACCGAAATCTATTTATCTCCAACAGCATGGAAAGAAATCAACCAATCAAAATTGATCTCTATGAATCTGTTGGATTTTACAGCTATTTAAAATTTGGAATAAGTTGTCAGATTTACCAAGTTCCGTATCAACATCAACTGAAGATACGGGCGTACAGAAATCTATTCATTTCCAACAGAATGGAAAGAAATCAACTAGACAGTATTGATCTCTATGAATCTGTTGGATTTTACAGCTATTTAAAATTTGGAATAAGTTGTCAGATTTACCATGTTCCGTATCAACATCAACTGATGATACGGGCGTACCGAAATCTATTCATTTCCAACAGCATGGAAAGAAATCAACTATTATTGTATTGATCTCTATGAACCTGTTGGATTTAACAGCTATTTTAAAATTTGAATAAGATCTCAGATTTATCGAATTTCATAACATTAACTGATACGAGTTTACCAAAGTCTGTTTAATTTTAATCATGGAAAGAAATCAATTGTTAACAGTCTATGAACATATTGGGTTCTAGTTAACCACAGTTTTACTTCACAACACTAATTCACTCACTAATCACAAGCAATAGCTTTCAATTAAAGATTCTTGTTGCTTACCCTCTAATACGGATAACAAAAGCAAGTTTAGCTTCTCCGGGAATATAGTAATTTCCACGGTTTTTGGCCTGGCGTTGTAGTCTAATTTCATCGCGTTCTTTGATACGGTATTCTCTAACGTAAGATTCAGCACGCTTGAAAATATCTTTCCTCTTCTTTATATTAGTAGAACGCTTCTTGATGGCAGATTGCACTCTCTTTGCTTTAAGTGCCTCCCTGCGTTTGCGGTGTTTTAAAACTGATTCGGGAACTGCTGGCAGCCCCTTGGCAGTTACAGTTTTCTCTGGTTTCTTAGCCCTAAAATAAAATAATAATTATGATTGAAAACCAACCTGTTTGACAAGTAAACACGCTGCAAATATATTTGTAACACCGAAAATTTGCAAAATACAACAAAAATAGTATTGCAATAAAGCAGATAATATAATAATAAAATCAAAAAGCATTTTAAAACATTAAAATTATTTCAAATAAATAGGATGATTTCGGAATCTTATCACTTTACACTAGAACTTACGTGGCCGCCATTATTAATCTGAAAGAAAGAAAACGTGTTCGTTGCGCTACTAACGTCGTTTATGAAATGTTGACAGATGACGCTTCAATCAATCAAGAGTACCAATATGCAATAGAAATAAATATTTTTTAATCAATCTAAAACATAACTAATTTTTAAATTAAAATTACGGATTTAATTTAAAATATTCTTTTGTAAGTAAATCATATTTACAAGTGAACAATTTCAGTGTAATAAAAAAAAGGATGCTAATGATTTTTACAAGTACATTTTCTTAGATTGGTACTATGAAATATTTGACAATTCAAAAACTTGTATAACCTTAAAAATTTACAGAAAGTATACACGTGTTTATAAATAAAAATAGACTATAAATAATACATGTCAATTAATTATGGCATTACAAGCAGGTACGAAGGAGATTTTAATCCTAATAACACTTAAAATATTAGAAAATTTACTGATATAATTTATATAATTGTTTACATATTTCAGAACTACTGTCATTATTAGACAATTCTGACGAACCACTATTGAAAAGATTACGGATTGCTACAACTGTGTTTAATACAAATGAACTTCCAGCTTTCAACAAAGAAAGTGTCTTGTTTAATTGGTTTGGTAAAACATGTGTAAAAACAGACACTATTGAAGTATGGCACACTTTACTTGAATGCATAACTTCTCCTCGTATGAAAGATATTTCTACAAATGAACTTAAACATAATGTTTTAAGCAGTGTTGTAAAAGTATGATTTATTTTAATATATAAAGAAAATAATTGATTGATTTCTCAATTTTTAATTCAATAGGCAGTAATCAAACAACTCCGAAAAAATCTTGACGCAGATATTAAAAATAATGTATTAAGATGTGGAATTTCTATTTTAAATATTGATATATTTCAACAGTACTTTAAACATGACTTGAAACACTACTGTGGGCTTGTGTGCGAAATTTTAAACAATGCTGATGATGTTACTACAGTACAACAAATTATTGCAATGAACTTATCATTCATTGAAAAAATTCTCGATAAAACAGAGTATACTACTTATTTTTTATCATCAATTCTCGATTCTCTAATAAAGGTCTTAATTAAATTTCAAAATGACAATTTGTATAACGATGCTGAGAAATTCATAAATCGCGTAAGTAATATAACCTCGCAGTAATAAAATTTGTGTATTAATTATTTATTTTGTTGCAGGCTCTATTTTCAGTAAATTCAAATTATTTTATAAACTTTTTGATAAAAGCATTTGAACAAACAGAAAATTTTGACGAATCATCTTCAAATAAAATTTATGATAAATTAAACACTTTATATACTAAAGATACACAGTCTGCTAAACTTGGTTTTAAAATGATTTTTACAACATCTTTGTTAGCATGTAATACGGAAGTTTTGCAATATAAATTATTTGTTTTAATGATCCATACTATAGGATTCAAAGTAAAGAAATTAATGAACATAAATTTGCTTAAAATCGAAACTTATGAATTTGAAAAATCATTAGAAATTTTAGCAGAAATTTTTGAAGTTATTCATACCAAAAATATTGTAATAAAAGAAAAACTTAATGAAGTGTCTTTTTCCGACTTTATAAAAACATTAGTTCTTTCAGTAATTAGAATTCAAACTTTCTCAAATATAAGTACGTTAAGAATATTAAAGTTTATAATTAATATTGATCCTTTAATTTTTGAAAATATAATCGATGAAATTTTAGCGTCTGTTATTTTATTCAAAAAGGATGAGAACTTACAAATTATTTATTCGGAACTTATGATATCTATAATGAAAATGTATTTCAAGTTGCATCGTGTGGGTAAATTTTATGTAGTATTATTTGAAACATTTCATAAAAAAATACTATCAAATTTTAAATCATGTAAACCGGAAATTAAATTTTCTGGTGAAATCAAAATTAGTTCATCATCAAATATTATGTGCACTGTAAAAGACGTTTTACCAGATAACGTTCTACAATATTTTCAAGAGTGCATAACTTTACAAGTTAATAAGGAAGTGATCACGATTCTCAGAACCTGTGTGTACAATTTAAAGCAAATTACCGACGATATTCAAACTTATACTGATGGTAAATAAGATTTTTTATTTTTTTTAAATTTATTTTATTCAAAGGTTAATTTAATTTTATAGATCAAAAAGTTTTCTTCGTTCAAATTGTAAGTGAAGTTACTTGTAATACATTGGCTGGAATTAATATAGCTGCAGAATATTCTCATACGTTTGTACAAGCTATGAATTCGTTAAGGGAAGAACTTCAGAAATTTGGTACAGCTCTATTGACCGTGGAACATGTAAGTTCTAAACATGTTTGATTAGTTTTTATTCTACTAATAACTATTTTAATTTTAGAATCATATACTGATGTTTTCCTTTTTAAATATTTGTTACACTTGGGCCGAATTAGCAATACTAGTAACATTTTATACGTCTGTTGAAAACTTGAATTTTAAATGTGAATTAGAAAATAATAAATCTGTAAATAATTTAACTTATTTACATAATTATTTATCTGCTGAGCAGTGGTCACTGGTGTTACAAAGGATAAAAAATTTTGGGGAACAACCCTGTAAACATATTTTGGTAAGTTGTATACATATCGTAAGTTATTCACTTTATTAGAATATTATCTATTACAGCAAAAATTACTAATTCAAAAATTGCGAGCTATGTTGATTTTTGAGGCAGAAGTCAACGAAGGAATCCAATCTTCTATAGTTTCAAACTATGCATCTAATTTGGAAACAAGCTGGGATATAATTTTATCAGAACGATTCGTTGCTTCAACTTTTGTACCTAAAATGGAAAGTTCTCAACTTGTCACTCTTGCAGAATTATTAATTAGCCATATGATACAAACAAACAATTTTGCGCTTTTGAAACAACGAACTATAATAGATTCCAGGTATTTAATAAATTTTCTTAAAATTTAAAACATATATATATATATATATATATATATATATATATCACGCTATATCCCATCAAATTGAGTAGCACGAACCCTAAAATCATTAATAAAATATTTACTCATTAAATTAATCAAATAATCAGTCCTCATCAAACATTCTCATCCTAACACACTACAGTCACTTCAACCACACTCATAGATCCCTCCATATAAGCTCATTACTTATAAAACTCAAAATCATTCGCCATACAACAAACCTTCAATCACATCTTTCTTCGACCTACATAACATATACGCAAAACTATCTCAAATTACTCACGCTTATCACGATCATGATATATTCCTATTCAGATAAACCACTTTTGATTCATCTAATTTATAATTCATCTCATACAAATATGTTTATTAATCACATTCAACATCATTCGTTTATACAAATTGTCAGTTATATGTATTTAATTTGCTCTTTGAAGAACCTCAGTTTAAATAATATTTTTAAACTTTACAGAGATCTTATGACTTCTACGTTCTACGTTTGTTTGACAAAAATCAGTGATTTGTTCAAACGAAAAAGAAAACATGGTGATTCAACAAACTTAAAACCACTATGCTTAAAAATTTTCAAGAGTATTGATGAAAGTTCTTTCATTAAACTTGAAGAAGTAGAAATAGATAAAATAACAGAATATTTTAGTGAGACAGTCAGTGAAATTCCAGATTTAAAAATTAATGATAAAACTTTCTGCACATATATGGAAATTCTTAAATACGTACCTGTAACATCTTTGTCTCGTAATGTTCAAATTACTCTATTTTTTTATCTTCTATCAATATGCACTGATTTGAGAAATAATAGAGCACAAAATATCAAATGTTTAGAGAAATGTGAAGAATATTTGATTGGTAAGTTAAATAATAGTCTAGTAGTATTTTAACTTAACTCTTATTTCATTTTTAGCATTAGTAGAGAATCATCTTTCGTCTCCAAATATTTGTATGTATATGAAGCCCGATATTTTAGTGAAAAATATTATAGAATCGGTTGAAAAGTACAAAATTCTTTTATCAATCATTATCGGAAAAAGTATAACACAAAATGATACTATCCCATTATGTAAATCTGTAATAAGTTTACTGGAGAAAAATATGTCAGTCAAGAGATATTTAGATACAGTTTTTATAACACTTCATATTATTAATAACGTAAGAGATAAATATTACATTCAAATAAAGAACTTTTCATTACAATAACTCGTTTTAGGCAACTTTAAAAAATGTGTCTGAAGAAAATAAAACTATTTTAGAAAAATATAAAGAAAAGATTTACAAGAAGTTACTTAAATATATGACGAAAGACGAAACTATTTCTGATAATAAAATCATTGTGTACACTTTGTTATTACAAAATTATTTAGTTAATGATACTGAAGACATATTACAAAAACTTAATCCACTGATGAAGCAGTATACTGATTATGCGGTGAATTATTTTTGCTTTAAATGTATTATTTTTTTACAATACGATATTTCTTATAGGTAAAAAAAATTAATGAGCAAAACGCAAAAGAATTCCTGCTTCTTTTTAAATTAATATTAACGAAAAAGTCCGATTTAACAGATGTCAGTAAAGATTTTAATATGACCGTGTGGACAGCATGTAAAGATTTGAAGAATATTGACCAGTACAAACATTTTAACGAAATTGTTACGTTAATATTTCAAGATGCATCTGATGACGAATTTACAACTATTTTACAAGAATTGTTAAATACTAATGTAAGTAAATGTGTAATGTGATAGTGTATTAATTATATTGTTAATTTGATTTTCAGCTTGTCTATATAAAAACTAATAAATCTAACAATATTATTGATCAACTTAAAATTTGGAAGAACTTAATAAATTCTGATTTTTCTAATAAAAAAAATCAAATCTTGACGAATATGATACAAATATTGTTTTCAAATTTGGTCATGTATCTAACAAACAATACTGATGAAGATTTTAATAAAGAATTTATTGATTTGCAAATAAATGTTATGGAAAAACAAAAGGTAAATAATAATATTTCTTAAAAGTTCGTTATAACTAATTTTTATTTTATTTTGTTGTAGATGACATTGTCACCAACTATTATTGATGTACATTTCCAAACTACTCAAATATTAATGTATAAACAAGAAACAATTGAAGAATTTATAACTTCTTTTGAAACTAGTTTCCCAATTTTAGAAACTTTAATAAAGGCACGAAAAGAATTGTTAATTGATCGATTACCTACATTTTTACTTCATTTTCGATTATATTTACACCATTTATGTGTCAAAAGTGATTCAGACATAGATTTAAAACAAATTGAACTTAAGAAAATAACTGACTGTGCATTTAGAATAGAAAAACTAATAAGAAACATATGTGTAATGAAAACGGATTTCTCTAAAATTACATCCAATTTAATAGCGGATTTTTTGAAAGAATATGAACAAGTTTCTCTTTATCCAGATATTAAGGTATTGTAAAATTTTGATTTATTGATAATTTTGAAAATAATCTTACCTCTTTTTTACAGTATCATTTAAATGATTGCTTAATGGAGTTAGTTGCGCTATGCGACAGTCACGCAGTTTCGTATTTACTACGAGTTTTGTCCCCTGCATCTACAGAACTTTTCAAAAAAGTTCTTAATAATTATAAGACATATTATAAGTTTACAGGAAAAGTGTAAATACGTCAGCACAAATATATTTTTACAGCGACTACGTGTTTTATTTATATATAATTACAATTTTTTTGTTAATAATATTTCTGCTTTAAATAGATCATTGTAATATATATTTTAAAATAGTATCATGTAACATCTACAACAACGACGACATTGACATCCAGTTCTGCATCTACCATAGGCTATCATTTTGTTTTTAAACAATTCCGATATACTAGAATATTTTAATTGCCATCCAATTTCATTACTGACCAACTGAACTGATACCTCATTATTTGCTTCTGTTAAATTATTGCTTTCTTCTGCTTCAATACTTCTTAAATCTTCACTGTTTAAATTTGCGAAGACACCACAAAAACCATTATTGCAAATTAATAAAATCAGCAATGTAGTTGGAATAAAATTATTTGGTGTCATTTTGATGTTCATTCAAAGACGATTGAAATGTAAACTAGGTACAAAATTTGTAGTTCCGAATGAAACAACAAAATAAATACATACTTTAAATGTGCAAGTAAGCGTTGGTCACGCTAATGAATCTAGGAATGTTTTTATCAAACTTTTATAAATAATTATTAGGTACTATTATTATTATTATTTTGTGGCTTCTTGACGAACTAATTGCTAAGGTCATATACCACCATTACGCCTTGATCCGCATTTTTAGGTCTTCAACAGTAACGCGGGTTTCTCTAGACGGTCACCTATCCAAATACTTCCCGCGCTCAATGTTACTTAATTCGCATTATCGCTTGGATCAGTTCTAAAGAGTTGTGCCATGGCCGTTGACGGAAACTATTATTTTATTATTGTATTTATTATAAAGACGCAATTATTATTTTTATTTACATAAAAACGGTTACTTACTTTATATAATGATTTAATTTGATGTTTAAATAATAAGAAGTCCTAAAATTTAGTTATTTTTATTTACGAATATTAATAATTGTATAAAATATTAGTAAAATACATTAAGTACAAAAATACCAAAAATATAATTACAATAGACATACATATTTAAACAATAGTTTATTAACGTTTTCATTTGTTCAAAAACAAAATTTGAAAATTCCTATTTAAAAAGTGATAATATCAGGTAATAACAGGCAGTACAATACAAAGTTTAATTTATAAAAATCCTATAAATACCAAATATTATTTAACACAAAATAAATGAAAAACATTAGCAACAAACATTCTGTCAGTGAATGTAAGCAATGACACCACAGGCAACAACTTTTCCTGAAGAACCATTGGTGATGCTGTCAGCAGATCCCTGTTTTCCAAGATCATCTTCATTCGTAGTGATAGCAATAGCTCTGCCTACAATACCCCGGGGTCCTCCGACGAGGCTCAGCAAGCCGTCTTTAATGGTTACATTAGCTGTTCCTTCGGCGTTGGCTTCTACGTTGCCAAGGTCACCTACGTGACGAAGAGGATCGTGGGGACCGCCGTGTTGAAACTAAGACAATAAATTAAAAATTAATATATTAAAAATGCTCCATTTTATTATAGAACTGGTATCTTGATATCAATAACAAATTAATATTGGGTCAGTTTTAAAGGAAATAAACCAAAAACAAATTTGGAATGGGCCTTTCAAGACTTTTTAGAATTTTTTATATATTAATCTACGTAATAAAATAATTATACCCAAATTTTTTATTTAAAAAAAAAAACTTGTATTAAGCATGATAAAAATATTTAAACTTTTGAAACAAATGAATATGACGTAATTGCATCTTAGCTTAAAGAGAGACAGATAAGACAGAGATAAATAACACGTAACTTGTCGTTGTCAGTAGAATCCTCAGACAAAACATAACTAGACGGATAACATCGGCGTTTGTTGTGAGTCAGAAAGGGATAGAATAACTGGTTGGTGAGGTGGGTGCGCGGCAAGGAGCAACTTGCATAACATCAAAGTGTACTCGCTCCTTGCCGCGCACCCGACGAACCATCAAGTTATTCCATCTCTTTCTACTTCACAACACTGCATTGACTTGAATACGACATAATTCGTCTAGTATTATACGTCATTGGTAGAATCGTAGAATGCTGAATGCTTATTTCTTCTTCGTATTCTTGAGCACCGACAAACGTTTCAGACAAAGCTCTGTGATTGGCTTAATGCATCTACGTCATTGCAATATGGCAGTGCGAACGTTTTAAATTATTCAACTTTAACTTTCATATTTCAGCAATAAAGATATAATTTATGGTATGATTTTATATTGTATTAAATATGATGTATGGTCAAGAATTTATTTTAATAAATATATATTAAAAAGCTCTACCACTTGAATCCCCCATTACGGTTTATTGTAGAAACGGCACATGTGATTATTTAGGAAAAATAACCAAATAATCAATATATTGTAGAAACCTTCAATTTCAAACCTACACTTTTTACAAATTAAAAAAATAAAAATTGGTGGAATAAAACGGTTTTTTATTTTTCTCAAAATCTCGAAAAGTACAGGTCTATTTGATAATAATATTTGTCAAATCAGTAAAATAATTTCTTCGCGACTCCTGTTTCTTATAATAACTAAGCACCACCTGTACACTTATGAAGAACGGATAGCATATATTTTAAATACAAATTCAACTATACTTACATGATAAGGATTGAAGTGTTCACCAATATTTTCACAACCATTTCTCATATCTCCAGTTTCATGCACATGGAGACCATGTTTTCCTTCACTAAGTCCCGTGATGTTACCTCTGATGAAAATAGGGCCAGCTGGAGGATGGACTTGTGTAAACAAAAGTTCACCTTTTACTTGAGCAGAATCTTCGGCATCAGATCCAGTGAGAACGGCCACTGCTGCCATTGGACGCAGATCCTAAAAATTATCAAATGTTATTGACTTAAGCAAAATATTTATTGTGTGGGCTAACAATCTAGAATTACTGATAAAGACATAAAAGAGTGTTCTCTTTTTAAAAATAATTCAAATAATGGTTTTATGATTAAATTATCTCGTAGCAGTGACAAATTGCAGTTTAAAAGAAAATATTTATTAACAAGAATGAAACAACATATTTTTTATAGTTCGCTGACAAATAATTTATTACCCATAAAATTACTTCTTGCTAAAACAATATTCGTGAAAGGTTGAAAGGAAAAAGAAAACTTTCAAAAATAATAAAAATAATCAGAAAAAACTGAAAAAACTTGTTTTTATTGCTATATCCTTAAGTGATAGTATATTGCATATACATCCATATAGTTTTGGCTATAGCATCAGTTTAGAAGAGACTGACTTTATTTTTAAATGATTTTAGCTGTATTCCATTTGCCACTTAGTTCACTTAATTCAGTTCAGATAAATTCGACAAATGAGTAAATGAACTGAATGAAGCAAATTGATGCACTTATTGGGGAGAATTACTTCAAAGTAAATTAGAATCAGTAATAATAGTACTGGAAATAAAGTCAACGAAGCAATTCAGTGAAATAAATAAGTAATCTGGTTCAGTAAATGTAAGTTAGATCTAATCCAAATAGCAAAAAGGAATACGCCTTTAGTTAAAATTTTAAAGTGTATTTCTCCTAGTATTTTTTTAAAATTTTCATTCATACGATAAATTATAGTTTTATAATGAATTTGTAAAAAGTGACATATTTATTATAATTACAACAAATATTTGTAACAGAAACATTTTTTTAAAGTCGCGTGTTTACTGTATTACATATTTAAAGAATTTTTAAGCGGCCTTTCAATTTCAAGATCATGAACATTTTAATTTTGTTTAGTAAATAATGGTATTGACAAAGGTATATGAAACATGACCTTCATGTAGTAAATTATTAAACAAACATATTATAAAAAGTATTGTAAAAACTATAATTTTCGTTTTTGATGTCCTTTTAAATAGAAGTCATCATTCATTAAGATGATTCAAGAATTAATTCTTTATTCATTACGACGTATTGTTATTTTAATTTAACGTAAATTAATACTCTAGATATTGTATTAACTACTTTCAAATTTATAATTGATTTTATTACTTGAAAAGTAAGATGAGAACACTATTAATAGTAATAATAAAATAAGGAAGTATATGAACAAAACTTTTAAATAGAATTTAATAGTCTAACAAGATTTTATTTTAAAGAACAATCTTGTCAATTCTATTGTATATCTTAATTCATTTGTCATTGATATTATCCCTAATAGACTATTATTATTTTAATTTGAAACCTCTGGATAAATTAATAGTTGGCAAACACTATTAATTTTCAAGCGATCTCTTCTTTTTTATTCTTACGTGTTCAAAATGGACTACAAAACAACTGAAATAATTAACGCAATAGTTTAAAGATCAAGGTTGAAAAGTATGCACTAGTTTTTGAAAGTCTAATTTTGTGTGGCCCTTTCACTAATTAATTTTGAACATTTCCGCATAACATTTAAGTTTGTAACGTAGAATTATAAAAAAGATAATAAATATTAAATAAGTTTTTAGCTGTTGTATTCTTATAGTCCGAAGGCTCCAGAAGAAAAACAAAATAAGATTAAATTAATTGCCATTTTATTGAAATATTATTATTCTTAGCTCACAGGAAAATAATAATTGATTATTTATATAAATAATGCTTAATGCAATCAGCGATAAAGTTTTATTATTTTGCAAATATAAAAAGATTTCTTCATTGCCGTCTACGATATAAATGTAAATCATTTACGGACACCTATATTTTTCTACCTGGCTTTCGGGATCAGCTATTATATTAATTGTAACGAATTAGATTTAATTATATATTGTGAGGAAATTGTAAGATAACAAGATCGATTAAATGTAAATTTTTTTAATACCGCAAGCACCTATTGAATATTCATTCCAAAATATTTACTCATCGATGATTTAAAGACAAATTTTTAACATGCATTTTTATTTTTTGTCACTATCATGTCCTTCATATGACGTAAGTAAACAGTCAATTTTTTCAGAAATCACCAATCACGAAATTATTAGTCATGGCAGTATGCCGTAATTAAAACATAATAATAGACTCTATTTATATACTTAAACTGTGATTTTAACATGTTAGTTGGAAAGTTGAATAAAACGCAAAGTTGTAATTTTCCGTAACATGACAATTTTATGCGAAAATGAGGTTAAAACAAAAACAAACATTATTGCGAACGTCTTTTGTCATATAAACGTTTGTTTATGGATTACGCTGGCGTTGGAAAGTAAAAATTAAAGATTTAATAACATAATGCAATGCTAGCGGATATAAGCTTTATGAATTAGAAAATTTTATGATTACTGGGATTGTGATTGTATAGATGTAAGTTGTATTCATCTTCCTGTAATTGATTGTTCTCAGCGAACAGTTTCCTAATGTTTATATTACATTGTTTATAATTAATTTTAATTATACTTGAATTGAAATTACTTTTTATTAATTTCACTCATGCATATATTTTCATTTATAGCAAATTATCTTTTTAATTTATCTCTTACATATTTTTCAAAATACTTTTCCGGATAAATGGTACATTTTCAGTTAAGAACAATAGATTGAAGTATCATTATTATGTTGGCAAATATGTATGATACATTTTTGATTTTTTTGTGTAACAATTAGATAATTAGTAAGAGCGTATATTGTATGAGTGTAATTAGTGTTTAATATATTTTTGATTACAAGACATACACAATTAAAGTTATATAACGATAATATTAATAATATGTTATTATCTGGTGTGATAATAGCTTTTTCCAATCTTAAATGCCGTATTTAAAAAAAGTGTATATTTTATTAGATTCGATGCAACAGCTCATCACATCAGGGAGGACTCTATTTACTAGAACTAGAAAGCGAGAACGAATACAAATTCATACATTGAATAGAAATAAATATTTCTTTCTGAACTCCGTGGCAACAATATACATCCCGGTAACTGGTAAATATCCACCAACACTTTTACGGGCTGGTAAGCGAACTTCACTTGTAAAAATATATCAAAATCTGCTTGCCACACTCAAAAATAGGTATTCTGAAGATATTTACAATTTTTTCTTTTATTACTGAGCTAACTGTATTTGCATATTCCGTTGAAATAAATAAATAAATAAAAAAATGATGATTCAGTTTTTCTATTTAAATAGATACCTAATAGACGAACAATATGTTAGCTGACACAGTTACTTAGCTACTATTATTATTATTTTTTATTTTGTTGATAAATAATCCTTACAAATTATCAAAAACACCTAAGAAATAATTTACCCATTTCTATACAAACTTAGTATAACGGTTTAAATTTGAAGTGATTTGAGATCAACAAGTTTAAAATTTGTTTGTTAAAATGGTATATGAAGCGAGCCTTGCCAAAAACACAATTTAATGCTTATTCTGATAAAATTACAGTTCATAAAATATAAATAAAAGTAATTGTTTTTGCCATAAAAATTAGGACTCCAAACGGACAATTTTACGAACCGGAATACAAATTCAAAATTGTGATACTAGTAATTTTCAAATAAAAATTGTATGTTTTTAAATAGGTACTGTATTATTTTTGGGTAAACTGGACCGCAGCCCGAATAATTTTAATAATATTACGAACCGGAACAGTATTTACTATAATTTCACGAACCACGTTTGCTCTGGTACATTTCAAGCTCTGATAAAAATATAGATTCTATATCATATATTTTATTTGAGATTTAAATAATTCTAAATTACACATAAAACACCCTGTAAATAACTTTTTCTTCAAACATAAGAAAAAATTACCTTTCAGAACACCATAGAAACAGTTAAAGTTTGACTTTTCTGACAAATAATTTTTCATTGGCGCCCTAGCGGCAGAAAAAGTCTTTTCTGTCGTCCACGAGTTTCAGAAAAAATAAAAGTGGCATAAAAATATTCAAGTGGGTAAATATTCCGGCGTTTGAAGAAAATATAACCTATTATGTGGAGCGAAAGTGATTATTTGTGCATTATCTGAAGTGGCTCAGTGGTATCGAGCTGGCCTGTGGATTTGAGAACCCGGGTTCGATTCCCACAGCCGATAAACAATTTTCACCCCTGTGGCTCTCCCTCCACTAATACCTTGGGGGGGCGTAATTTGACGGCTAATAACAGCACTTCACGCGCAAAATATATCACTTACCGAAATCTGCTACGACAGAGTGCCACACCCAGTACTGGGTAGAAGACGTGATGATATATTTAATTTTTATTTATTTAACACTGAAATTATCATACAGAAAAAGTTATTTTAGAACAATTTTTATTGTCTGTTTTATAATAATGAGTAATAAAATTGTATTTAATTTTAATAAAAGATATTTTACGAGCTTTTAATTAAATGTTTACTATTTTTTTTAATTGTCCCTAACTGTAGTAAAGTTTCAAAAGTATCATAAAAAATTCTGGTCAAATAAAATAAAATTTGAATAAAAATATTTCATATTTTATGCAAATAGTCAGATTTTAAATAGTATTTATGAATATTACCTACCATAATAGATTTTTTTCTATAATCTTTCTCTACAAATTATTATTTTTTCTTGAAATACAGTTTAGATTATAAATAGCGGTCCATATTTGTAATAAATTAATGTATTTAGCATTATAGCCAATTATAACATTTTAATAAGTATTATACAATCTATATCATTAAAAAAAATCTTACATATCCATAGGGCTCCATATAAATCTCAAACAAATCACTTTGGAATCCATCTACTCCATGGAGATTCCTCACATACAGAGGCCGGTGCCCAAGCCCCGGAACTTGATACAGGGAGCTTTGGAGCCCTATACTCGGTAGGGCTCCGCCCCAAACCAAACACGCCACAGAGTACAACACCAAACTCGCAAATATAGTCTTCATTGTTGCTGGCACAGAAGGAAACAGATATCTGATGGATTTGGCGAATTCACCACGATATAAGTATGCGAAAGAGAATTACTTGCTACACCGGGATGTCTGACGCCAGGAGCGTCGTTTCTGGGGTATTGGAGGGGGCAAAAACTGTTACCTTGGTGCTGAGCCCCGCAGCAAGTGAATACGTCATTATTAAGACGAAGAATTGTTATTGAGGAATAATAGCATGCTTTTTATTTAAGTGTGTTGTTACAACAATTGAGCATCGTTTCCTTGATGACAAATTGTTGATGTTTTTGCTACGCACAAATTACGCATACGGGTCTTTGTACAATTTTGCAATTTCACGTCATTGCTAATATTAGCTGAATATATTGTTTGCTTATTTTTATTTTTTAATATGTGTAGTTTTTATACGATATGTCAATGAGTTTTTACAACTTTTACAATTTAAAGAAATATACATATAAATAAACATAAAAATACAATTAGTTCTAGTTTATTATATACTTATTTTATTGAGTGTTCATAAAAAGTTATGTTCGCAAAAAGTAGTATTAAACTTAGTATTGTGCTTACCGGATTTGTTCTAAGGTCGTTTACTCAAAAAGTACTTAGAACCCATTCATTTAAAGATAAAAAAATTAATATGTCACAAATGATAAATTCCGGATTTCTTGACTAGCAATTAACTTGTTAACTTGCAGTATTTAAAGTGCATGTGAGTTAATAAAAAATATGCTTCTGTAAAAGTATATTAAATTTTATTATACAGTATACAGCTTACGTAAAAATATATGAAAAGGTCATTTTATTAATAGGAATATAGAGGCATAATTCTTTACAGTACAATTATGATTACAATCTTTAAGTACATATACAAAGTATGAAATAAACATGGTAATTTTATTTTTGTCATTGAATATCTCTAATACGTGTGAATATTCATTTACAGTAAATATGCAATAATGATAAAATTATATGCTCATTAAAAATAAAATACATAAATATTTTAACAAGTACTTATAATTAAACACTAATCATCATGTATGTACTACACAGATTGGTTAATAATAATTAATTATTGCTAATTATTAATATTCCCAATTCAACCCTATCTATTTTTAAACAAATTATGCAAAATTGTTTTAAACGTAACGAACCACAACAAAAGTATTATGACCTTGCAAAAAAAATGCTTTGATGACGGTGTGATGTCAGTTTTAATCCTATCATCCTGCAGGTGTTGCAAGTTATAATATAAAGACAATAAACAATGATCTCTAGAAAGAATGAATATTCTTTTAAATTTTATGCCTTTCGTAATGCATCATCGGGGTGTTGACAGGTGCTGCCACCATTTAACTACTGAATATTTTGAAAACTACACTGCCTCTCTTTTCTATGCTACACTGACAGTTTAGTTTGTGTCAAACACGTGTGTAGTGTTAGGTCACACCGGGTTTGAGTTCATAATTGATTGTTTTTACTTAAAATGGCATTATCTCAAAAGCATGAAGGAAAAAGTCTTGTTCCATGGTTCTGCAGGTAACATAATTCATTTAAAATATCTTTTTTTTTTCAAAATATTACTATTTTATTTTGTAGTGGTGAATGGCATTTAGTTTATAACAAAATATTTGGGCCAAATAATAACGAAAAAACGAAAAAGGAAGCTTTAAACATCATAAATATTTGGAAAGCACGTACTCCACTTCTACCTCGAGGGGTTGAAGGCACCTACATTATTTTAGAAGCTATACTATTAGATAGAAGTGCATATGAAATGTACAATTTAAATCTCCTTTTAAGCACGTCAATAATGAGGTAGAATCTTAGTTTGTAATATGTTCTTTGTTACTATAGTTAATAATGTTTTAGATTCTTAAACATCTCTGCAGCTTATAATAAAAATCAAGGAACGTTTTACGCATCAGCCTACAAAATGAAAATACCAGAATGGTTAATAAATCTGCGGCATGATATTGCACATGGCCAAAATTTACCATCTATAGACGTTTTAGATAGAGGACTGAAATTTAGTTTAGAGTGGCTGTATCAAGAATATTGGAAATCAACTTCCTCTCATATAAAAGACTTCATAGATGAAACACAATTTGAAAGTGATAAAACTGAATCATTGAAGTATTCTCTTCAACCACTGGTCTCCAATTATTGTTACATTACTCTTCTTACTCATTCTAATTGGAGCTATAGCAGTATTGAAAATATTTCTGATGTAGAAACCAGAAACACAGTTTTGGAAGAAATTAAAAGTATGACTAATACGGAAGACATTCATGAAACTACTACTTTGAATCAAGTATTGGAAATATTGTGGCAAAAAATTGATCAAATATTAAAAGACTACGAAGATTTGGAAAATAAATACCATGTTTTAGCAGATCTTATATTGGAAGACGTATTATTGGGCAACTTTGAAGCTCGTGAAGACATATTTAAGCACTCAGTTGAAGTTCCAAGAGATTTTATTATTTTATGGGAGAATATGTTAAAAAAATTTGGAACAGATATGTTGGGTGCGTTAATTGAACAGTTATTACAGATTTTGACAGTAAATAATACTAATCACGAATCTAAAATAGTTGCATCAACATGGCTTTTAGAAATCGCAAAAGGATTAGAGAAGTGCGAGTTCATTAAAAGTATTGTTAAAAAATTCACGAAAACGGTATATTAAAAATATTAGTACGTTGTGTGTGAATGTGTGTTTAATTATTAAATTTATATTTTATTCCAGGCATCAAAACCAAAGAAAGCAGTATTGCAAAATACAATTGATCAAAAGTTAGGTGCCAGATATAAAACAGAAGTAATTTTAAATTTAAATAATGATTTAGACATTCCCGATGTTATTAGTGATTGCTTGAAATTTAAAATATTAATACTGCAAAAACCAACAGAATATACAAAAAGATTTATTTCTGAGTAAGCAAAAATATATTTCTAATCATAATTATGTATATTTACAAATTCCTGAAATATCTTTTAGATTGATAGATTTAAACGATGTGTTTAATTTGCCGAAAAATAAAGAGGAAATTTTAGAATTAATTAATATTTACTTATCAAATGAAAGTGATAATGAAGACACAATAGTATCAGCTAAAATCCATAAAGTTGAAGAATTAAATCCTTCAGAAATGGAGGTAGATGACCAGCCGGCTGAAGTGGTGTCGGAAAATATAGTTTCTGCTATTGTTCCTGTTAATGGAAAGGCCCATGGTAGCACGATATGGAGAAAAGTCACTGGTAAGTTTTAATTTATTTTATCATTAATAAAATATTAAATTTGCGTCCTTTTTAGAAATAAATTTTGAAAAATGTCCGATTGGAATTTTACCCTGGCAATCATCTTCCATGAATCCATTGCTTGTATAAGTAAGTTAATATCTCATATACATTCTTCATTACTTAAAAAAATGTTTTATTGGAATCATTGTTTTTATATCACATAATATTATTGAATAAACAAATTAAATTCTTTAATCAATAGTAATTTTATTTAAAACTGATAGAAATTAAGAGGTAAAATGTTAAAAATGAAGAGGAAATAATGAAAAAGAATAATTAAAACAATTGTACAATGTTGATTTATACTAAAAATTACAAAAAACCACATAGGGAAAAATAAAAGTACAATAATCAGCTACTGTACCATTTTCCTGTATTTAAAATATTCTAAATAATTTATAAGGTACATATATTAAATGTTCCAGTACTCATCAAACTCATAATTAAAACTACTCGTACAACCACTGTACTAAACATATAACAACAAAAATAATAACAAAATTCTACTATTATTAATTGGAAGCTTACTTAAATTTACGGAATTTTAAAGCCACTCATATTAGAAATAAATTATTTGGAAATACTCTATCACCATATTAAATTATATGTCTTATTACTCGTAACAGTCTGGTTTTCTTCATGGTTTGATCTAGTTGTTTAGTCGTTTCCAAACCCCATACATTCAAAGCTGTTCGGTCCATACATGATACTCTACAAGAAAAAATAATAATAACAAATATTATATAATTATTTTTCACATGATTAAATTTTAAACTATTTATTTATGTGAAAGAAGCCAATACTTTTTATTAATTTAATATATTTGGAACGTAAATCATGCATATGATTAACATTATTTAATAATTAGTTATTTATGTTACTAGAGGGATAAAAGCAATGTTACAGCACGACTGTAAAGAATTGTACACGACGATGCACTACAAAATTTTATCTACCATCATTATATAATATTACAATTATGTAACTATTTTTTAGTATTGTAATAACACATTTTGCCGCAAAGTGGATATATAAAACAAACATAAGAAATAAGAATTCATAGTAACTTTGTATTTTTTGTAATTGTAATGTCTTTATGGAACGTCAAAGTGCATATTTATTTTTAGTATATTTTTGAATAAAATTCATGATAGTAGATAAAACGTTGTACGATACTACTCAAAATTAATTTAATTATGAATTTTTTTATGAAATATTACATTTGACATCTTCATAAATATAAATTAGTAATAAGTAATTTTTTCTTCAAATTTCTTAAAACACATTATGTAGAAGTATTACTTTTTGCCGCTGGCAACAAAAGTAAAATAAATAAGTATCAACAGCAACTACATAATAGAGATTTTTTTTGTAAAATTTTATTTTTTTAATATGACAGCTTTTGCAATGCCTTTGTTGAATTATTTACACCGTTAGGGAAATTTCAAAAACGTCGTAAATGTCAAGCGGAGCTGAGGTGACTTTTTTGTGGCTCATCTGTAATTGCCGAAGTTGCTGCGCTTTTCCGTCAAACACAGAGATTCGTAACAAAAAGTACCGCTGCAACTCCTTATAAAATTTCGATTTTTTTGTTCATAATTTTCGTTTATAAAAATTAGATAACTAATACATTACAAACCTAATGTGGTAATGAACTATATTACCTAATTCAAATAACTGAAAATCAATGCTGTAATGTCGTTATCCAAATAGCCGTTAGTAATAGAAAAATGTACTATCATTGCCCTATTTTAGTATTTTTTATTAATATAGCAAATATTATTATCTCTGGAGTATTTTTGAATTCCATAATAGTTGTACTTGTCTTTTAAAAAATGTAATGGTTGTTATTTGTACTTCTATCATATTTTTATAGCACTACTAACCTTCCACCCGATAAGTTATGTAAAAATACATAATAGCTCGGTCTTAAATTGTTGGGTTCGACGATAGCAGCATGGAATAATATGGCTGTACTAAAGCAATATAAAAATTCCGTAAATCCAGGCACTCGTGGAAAATAACCAGCTTGAATTCCTAAGTTATATGTTATCTGAAATAAACAATAATATTACAATTTATATGCGACATAAAACTTATAATTAGTAAATTGAAATTATTTTTAAATTGAAACAAATATTGCATTGTAATCGATTGTTTACGCATTTCTCAAATTACGACATAGGTATTCATGATTTATAAATTAAATTATGATTTTGTTCATTTTCAAATACTTTTTTTAATAGTTAATAAATGTAATTTTCAACTTATAATTGAATATTGCAAGCAATGAAGAATTGTAATAGGCGTAATAGGATATAGATGTTTTTAATATCCGCTATTATTTTAACTTCGAATTAAAATAGTTATTAATCAAACCAGCAAAGTACCGACGGCCAGTAGTATTATTAATTATTGCTTATTACTAAACATAAATAATAACATAATAGTAAATATCTTACTTGAAACACTTTCCACATGATGTAGAGAGCAATTGTCGAATCGCTGTATTGTGAAAAAGCCGTCCCTGCTATCAAACCAGCCAATAAGGCATGATACTGGTTATCTTTACCAGTCGTCCAACGAAGGGTACATGACAGAGCCTAAATAAATATTCAATATCAAATTAATTATTACCATACATCATTTTGTCTTATAACTAGTTTTATAATGAAAAAGATTAATATTATCGCATTGACCTAGAATCGATTTTATTGAATAAATATGTTTTTCAATTTAAATGAACAGACACACACAACTACTCGTATTATCGTACGTACATGACTTAATTGAATTTTAAAGTTTTTACAATTTTTCACAAACTACTAGCGTTGTTCAGATAGTTCTACAGATTATATATTTTATATTATTTGCGAGCATGGGTAAGGGTTGATTTTGGTCATTTAATATGTCGTTACTTAGGAGAAAAGATGATAATTGTGATTTTTCATTTGTAACAAAAAAATACCGAATAAAAAGTATAATAAACAACAACCCACTTTCTAATTTTTACGAAGAAAGTTTTAAAACATGAAATGATCGTTGGCAATGTGTATTAATTTTTGTTTAAAACTTTATGAACATACATCGTAATTTAAATTTACCATATTGTGAAAAATTTATAAATCGAATTGTCCGACACCAGAGTGTCGAGTTCGTTAAATTTTTATTTTGAAATGAAGAAAAATTAATTTAAAACGTTTTGCTTAATGAAAAGTAATTACCCTAAAGAGTCCAGTAAATCCAGCCAAAAACGATGCAAGTGCAAAGAAGTCTCTCTTAAAAAATATTTGTTTAATTGAACTCGGTTTTGTAAAAATCCTTTTCATATTGAAAAGTAATTTTAAAGCTGCTTGTATACCCAATCCAGTAGAAAACATTTTTATTGATCCCTGTAATTAAATTTTAATTTAATATTCTAATCTATTCCGATATATTATCATTCTATTACTTGTAAAGTATAATACAAACAACTAAATGGATGTGGACACACTATGTGCCTGCCACAGCACTTGATTTGATGGATAATTCGTCGGTAGATTCTAAGAGCTTGGCTGATGATATAGAACAATTTATTTTTTGGTTTCTCACTTTTTCTGGAAGACGGGTACACAACCTGTGGTGTAGAAGTGGACGGCCCTTGGTCACTTGTGCTCGCTTGTTGTTGTCTATTGTAATCCGAGACTTGCCTTGTACGTTTTTGTAAGTACTCATTTTCTTCGTATGGCCCTAAAACGAACCTAATATAACAAAAATTAATAAATTTTTAATATACAATACTACATTAAAGAAATAAAGCCATAAAGATGAAATTAAGTTAATATACAATTTAAATAAAAGTATGTTAATGCATTTTATCCGAAAAGTAAATAAAAGATAATAATTTATATAGAAAAAAAAATTGTATCGAAGCATTTTTTTGAAACAAATAATAAAATAAGTGCATTTTCTGTTAGCAAGGTTAAATATTTATTATTTATAAACACATTACGAATTAACTGTGAAAATTAAGTATTTTAAAATTAAATATTTATTTAATCAATAATCTCTGCACTAGCTGTGTTAGTTGTTCGATAGTAATAATAAAATTCATACTTTATAAAACAACAGAAAAGTAAAATAACTACTCAAAAGTTGGCGTAATAAAATTAGACAATAAAATAAATGAATATGAAATTTATTGCTTGTTATGCGAGAAAACAATGTTGTACAAATAAAGTTTTCTATATACGGGTATAACGAACGATGTTAACAACAGTGAATCTACCTACCTTAAAACCCCGAAGATACCATCACTTTTATTATCTTTTGATTTATGTTGACCTCCTTTATAGTACATAAGAAGTGTAGCCATACTAAGACTAAATATTAGGGTTGATCCGTATGGTATGGACCGCACTATTCCTCTTGATAACAGCATATTCCATACCTTGAAATTTTAAAAACATGCAAACAAATATATCATATAATAACTATGTATTATACATTTAAAAGTAGCGTTATAGAAAATGTCTGTACCATAAATATCTTATAATTTATAATTTAAATTAAAAAAACTTTTGACTAACGTAGAAAACAAAATAACAATTATAAAATTAGACAAAACTTACTTAAGTATATTATTTTTTTCGAAAACAATATCTCATTAAATACCAACAAAGAAAATATTTTCTTAATTTGAATTTACGACAAAGCATTTTTGAATAATGTAGTGAATTATAAATGTACATGTATATTTCGTAATACGTTTTAATTTGAATATGTAACAATATCTTAAATTCAAAGTTGTACAAGCAATACTAGCGACACGTTTTCCATCAAATATCATCAAATAAATAAAAAAATAAATATATCACGACTTTTACTGATTACTGAGTGCGGCACTCTGCCGTAGCAGATCTCGGTAAGTGATATATTTATATACGTAAAGTGTGATTATCAGCTCTCAAATCATGGC
This sequence comes from Pterostichus madidus, assembly GCA_911728475.2. Taxonomy (NCBI): domain Eukaryota; kingdom Metazoa; phylum Arthropoda; class Insecta; order Coleoptera; family Carabidae; genus Pterostichus; species Pterostichus madidus. The sequence goes on from OU452306.1 coordinate 14,270,501, forward strand.
TCCCAAAGATATTAATTGTGGAGGAATTTTAATGAAGTGAAAATAGTTTGTCGGTTGTGGGAAATGAACCCTAGTTCTCAAATCCACAGTCCAACTCGATATAGAAGAGCCACCTACCCCATACCGTAGTTGTTTAATATGAAAAATCAGTAACTTGCAGATAAAAGTTGTCCGGCAAACAATTATACAACCAAATTTATAGCAGACGTATCCACATTTATTTAATACAAATTACTTCATTTTAAAGCTAAAAATGACAGAAATTAATTAAAATATGAAAATAAAAACTCCTACTAATTTCAAAATTTATAACAAAAGTGAGTCACAAGGACAACTACTTTTTCATGGCGTACTTATCATGAAAAAATTATCGTCTACTAACTAAAATTTAGGTTGACAATTGTATCTTGAAAACAATTGCTATTACAGTTTTAATTAATTTTTCTAATTTATTATTGTCAGAGGCAATAAATTGTTTGTCGGATTTTTGAATTGCAAAAAACTAATTTTCCATGTTAAATGTGTGCGTTACTATATACTTGGAATATACTATTGATAAAATTAACTTCTCGTGGTGGAACTGTTTCATTTTTTTGTGCATGTTTGTGTAGTAAAACTAAAAATAAATATATCATTACGCCTTCTACCCACTACTGGGTGTGGCACTCTGCCGAAGCAGATCTCGATTGTTTTTATATCGTGAATTTTAAATTTTTGCTATAAAAAACCTTAAAAAAGAAAATCTAATACGAACTGTTGCCTTTACGAATGTAAATTGCTCGGAACTATTGCAACATATGATAAAAGAATCGTCCTCAGTTAATAATTTCTAATACATACTCCGGCAGCAATTTTTTAACTCAAAAATTGTACTACTAATTTCGTACATTAATAAATTATCGTAGCAGTGGTCAATAAGTAATTTAAATTTAGATTTTAATTCGTCAGTTAAATCATGTTCTTGTAGTTTTGTATGTCGGTCTGTAGAAAATAAATGTAATTCGGAACCTTCAGAATATGCAACTAATATATTTTTGTATTGAGTAAATACTCCATGTTTACATTTTTTAAGTTTAAATTTTGGATAGTTGAATACGTACCCCCATATTTAGTAAGTATTTTGTAACCACAAATCATATATCTATGCGAAAATAATATTATTCAAGCAAAAAATAAATAATCATGGGAAAAACATCAGCTTTTGTTTTCTAATATTACGCGAGTTATTCAGAATTTATAAAAATATATACAATTTTCCTACGAATGTGACGACATTCAAGAATTTAAACAATTACACAATTCTTAATTTCATCGTCAAAATTGGGAAAACGAGCTCTACATTAACATTTATTCTAATGTAAACAAAATATTTATCCTACCAAAGCTAGGAGAACGCAGCGCCTCTATAGTTGATTTGAGTGGTCAATATTTAATGCTGGGCTAAAACTGGTGTTTTTTTTTTTTAGTTTAACCGGTTATTTACTTGCTTAAGGTAGTACTAGTGTGACGGTGGCGCCATCGGTTGTCGAGTGGCGAAACTGACGCTGAAAAAATTTAAAAATTGAATAAAATAAGTGTTTTATACCTATTATAATTTGAATATCATGAATTGTTAACAGGTTGTTGGTCTAGTGAATTTTCAAATACCATACCACCGTGTGGTGTTGCCATTATAAATTGGGATTCTTAATTTTTCGTGAAAAACAAGGCTTTGCATGGCTATATATCCATTACTAAACGATAAAAAACTTTCTCCTTCTGATACAATATACATGGATAGTTCTAGAATATCATACTAGTTTTTCAAATGAAACTGTAAAATTTTAGAGGTACACAAACCAAATATGTGCGATTCTGAGTGATGATCGTCATAAGCCCCGTGTATAAGAACTCAACTTTACAAGCGAATATATTTGTTCACAGACGATGAATGTGTTTCATATTTTACTAGGATGCGTATGACTATCCAATATTTACGTGCGCTAAATTTCATTCAGGTCTGCAAAATTTTTGTTCACTCTAGTATTACCTTAAACATTAAAAATATCACTAAACATTTCTTTATCTTAAATATGTGTGCATGAGTATTATTGTTATTATCTCGGCAGTTTGAGTCCAACCGAGCGATATTCTATTTCAAAATACATATTATTAAATATTTGAGATGTAAAATGTTCTTTTTGTAAGATTCAGTTCTTTGCAATTACAGTTTTCTCAGCGTATCACTGATTACATCCTTTTGTTAAGGTATACTATTTTTTTAATGTTATTATTATTTGAATAATTTTTCTGAAGTGAAAACAATAACAAATTTAATTTTTTACGAAATACATACAACATTACTGTACGAATATATTATTTTATACTTAAACTATGTAAAATTTATGATTTCTGAAAGCATTTGTCCTAAATACATATTTATACTGTACAGTGACATCATCCGTTAGTTACTAAGCAGTTAAATTCCACCCATGATAAAATTATTTCAAATCACAAAATTAAACTAATTTGATTTATTTTCTACTCACTGTTTCCGTCGCTACATTGCTGACGTATAAACATAAAAGCGGTCGTCTTGATGGCCTCTCAATAAGAATTGCAAATACACTCGATAAAAAAACTGGTGCTGACGATACTGTTAGAATATTAAAATGGCCCAGTAATTTTCTGAAAATCAGAAAAAAATATATTTTACCAGTCGTAAAATCACGGCACCCAAAGATGTTAGTGGGGTAATTTTAATGTGGTAAATAGGGTTGTTGATTTCCACCGAACTTTGAATTTCTGAACGTTCGAACATTTTGAACTTCGCCAAAAAAACTTCGAAGCTTCGAATTTACGAATTTTCGAATTATTTTATGCTGCGAATTTACGAATTCTTGAATTTTTTGCCACTGAATTAACGCCATCTGTTACCTCCAAACACGCTCACGCATAATTCGCGAAAAGTCGGCCACGAATTAAATAATAAATTCGGTGAAGTATCCTTCAAAAACTCTGCAAGTGTAGACGTCTTCATTAAGACATCTATTCTCTTACCGCCCATTTAGTAAAACGTTTTAAAATGACAATTAAAAGGATACAAAAACGTCTTAATTAAAACGTTTTTGACAGTGTAGCGAAATTTTAAGTCTAAATTGAATTAATTTGGCAAATAATAATAATTAATAATAATTACTTATGAATTAATACAAAACTCTGCAAATTAATTTATTCTGAAAATATTTCATATCAACATGCCGTGTTCACGTTAGGATCCAGATTCACAATTCAGAATATTCAAAAATTCGAAAATTCGGAATATTAAAAAATTCGAAAGTTCGACTCTAAATTCGAAGGTTCAATAAATCTGAATATTCGAAAATCAACAACCCTAGTGGTAAATCAATAAGAGTAGTGATGGAAATATAATTTATTAAATAATTTTGTTCATTTCCATATCATAATAAACAACACGTTTAAATCGGTTTAAATAAATTATTAAAAAATTTAAAAAACTACAGTTTTTATCACTAAGTAGGTACAGTAAAATATAAATTTTTATAGCTCGACCTATACTAATAAAATTGGAAGAATTCCATTTAATAATCATATTTTCTGTTGGATCATGAAGCTAGCTATATTTTACTGTAATATAAGGTAATCATGAATAAAGAATATCTACATAATGATTTTTTAATATCAAAAGAAAATTATTACTGTACTTTTCCCGGTTTCGTGCTTGCAAAAACATTGGAGTACATAGTTCATTATAATTATATATTATAGATATATTTATTACTCATAATTTTTATGCGTGCTTGAATTGTATAAATAAACTGTTAAGTTTGTACTTACCTTAAGTTACAGAGAAATAATGAATATCCTAATCCTGTTGCACTAAGAAAAGCTACCGATTGCATAATTCCCGCTATTGTCCTTTTGAGATCTCCTGCATTTGGTATTCGTCCTCGCATTAGGAGGGCCAGCTGGAACAATAAATTTTTACTAAAATTAAATATTGTCAATTGCATGAAAGTATTAAATAAAATGAATAAATATATCATCACGCCTTTCTCCCATTACTGGATGTGGCACTCTGTCGAAACAGATTCCGGTAAGTGATATATTTATGCGCGTGAAGTGCGGTTACCAGCCGTCAAGTCACGGCCCTCAAATATGTTAGTGGTGGGGGAGCCGCAGGGATAATTTTAATTTGTTGAAAATGTGTCGGCTATGGGAATCGAATCAGGGTTCTCAGGATCAACAGGACCACTGAGCCATTACAAGTTCATTATTCCATTTTTATTTTGGGTTAAAATTACTTGTATAGTGCTAATGTTGACTGATAATTAATTATTAATACATTTTTTATTTAACAATGTTATTCACAAATCAGAATAAGATTAGAATAGTAGCGATCAACATTATTCTTCCTTTTTGAGAACTAAAGTATCATTTTTTAAGCCGGAGGGATCTAATTTAAAATTTAATCCCACCGAGATTAAATTGACAGGTAAACAAGCATTACAGAAGCAACATAGTTACAAACCTCAAAATGTTTCACTTTGTTTATGTTGCCGAAGTTACTTAAAAATTTATATAATAGCTGTATTCCATTTGGCACTTACTTTACTTAAGGTAGTACTAGTATGACGGTGGCGCCATCGGATGTCGAGTGGCGAAGCAGACGCTCAAAAAAATTTAAAAATCGAATAAAATAAGTGTTTTATACCTATTATGATTTGAATATCATGAATTGTTAACAGGTTGTTGGTTTAGTGAATTTTCAAATACCATATCATCGTGTGGTGGTTGCCATTATAAATTGTGATTCTTAATTTTTCGTTAAAACCAAGGCTTTGCATGGCTATATATCCATTACTAAACGATAAAAAAACTTTCTCCTGATACAATATACAAGGATAGCTCTAGAACATCATGCTAGTTTTTCAAATGAAACTGCAAAATTTTAGAGGTACACAAACCAAATATGTGCGATTCTGAGTGATGATCGCCATAAGCCCCGTGTATAAGAACTCAAGTTTAGAAACGAATATATTTGTTCACAGACGATGAATGTGTTTTATATTTTAACAGGATGCGTATAACTAGCCAATATTTACGTGCGCCAAATTTCATTCAGATCTGCAAAAAAAATTTTCACGCTAGTACTACCTTAAATCTGTTCAGATAAATTAGACAACATGACTAAATGACCTGAATTAAGCAAACTGATGTCCTTATTGGGGTGGATTATATTAAGCTAAATTCGAATCAGTAAATGTAGAGCTGGAAATAAAGTGAACGAAATAATACAGTGAAATAAATAAATGATCTGGTTCAGTAAGTGTAAGTTTGATCTGATTCAAATGGCAAATGAAATACGCCTATTGTCCTCATTGTGAAGTATATATCAAGTCAATATCATCATTAATTCAAAATATATGACTGGAAATTCGAAAAATAATGCTATACCACAGAATTAAAGTGCATTTTATCCTGCGAAATAATCACCTAAATTTTGCACTTGAATATATAAACTTAAAATAAATAAATATAAATATATCATCACGCCTTCTACCCATTACTGGGTGTGGCACTCTGCTAAAGCAGATCTCGGTAAGTGATATTATTTTTGCGCGTGAAGTGCGGTTACCAGTCGTCAAATCACGGCCCCCGAACATGTTAATGGTGGAGGAGCCACAGGGATAGCTTTTTCAAATTATGAAAATTTGTCGCCTGTGGGAATCGAACCAGGGACCTCAGGATCCACAGGCCGACTTCATACCACTGTGCTATAATATTTTTAATTTGCACAGAATAATTGATTCAGGAATAATAATTTTATGTTTGGTGCAAAAGAGGGAATAATTATTATTCTTCTCTGCGGGATTTATATATGACATTATGCAGCAAAAATAACACATTAGTCGTAAATAAAAAATAATAAAAACTGGTAGGTAATTAAGAAGAAACAAAATAAACAAAAATAAATATGCAAAATGGGGTGGCTAGCTCAGTGATATGAAGTCAAACTGCGGATCCTAAGAACCCTGGTTCGATTCACACAGGCGACAAACAATTTTCGTAATTCCAAAAGCTACCCCTGTGGCTCCTCCACCACTAACATCTTTGGGGGCCGTGATTTGACGACTGGTAACCGCACTTCACGCGCAAAATATATCACTTACCGAGATCTGCTTCGGCAGAGTACCACACTCAGTAATGGGTAGAAGGACTGATGATATATTTATTTTTATTTAAATATGCAAAATTTTTGACATTTCTCTATCATCATAGATACCTCACACAACATTGCAATGATAATCCAGTTTTTTTAAAAATATAAATTCATTTAATAAATGCGTGTCATCATTTATCTCAACGTTATAATCTCTTATCAAAATGTTGCTATACAATAATAAGATATCACAAATACAATATCCAATTATAAGTATAAACAATAAAACAATATATCTCATATTACTAGATTTTTCGATAAGTATTCTGACCCTTCCATTACTCTTGAAAATAGATATAAATATTATTTTCAATAATGCATTTCAATCCAAAACTGTTTTACTTGCATAACAGATATTTAGTGGTTTTACAATATTCAAAATATTATAAGAATTTGTTGAATGACAATTTGTCTGTTGGTAATTATTAGAAATAATTTTTTTAAAAAGCAATGAGCGTTCGCCGGCATTTGAACCCAGAACCTTTCATTCGCATGATGACTGCTCTAACCAATTGAGCTACAAACACTCGGCGAATACTCATGCTTTTTCGTGCAATATTTAGTTGAAGAAATGTAAAGTGACATGGGTTGCGTCAATTCGTTACAAGTCAACAACCTAGTATGCGATGGGTGAATTCCCTGGGTGAAATTATTATAAGAACCTAATATGCAATGGGTATCCATTGCATACTAGGTTGTTGACTTGTAACGAATTGACGCAACCCATGTCACTTTACATTTCTTCAACTAAATATTGCACGAAAAAGCATGAGTAGGTATTCGCCGAATGTTTGTAGCTCAATTGGTTAGAGCAGTCATCATGCGAATGAAAGGTTCTGGGTTCATATCCCGGCGAACGCTCATTGCTTTTTCAAAAAATTATTTCTAATATTCAAAATAGTTGATAAAATAGTGGTTTTTGTTCGGTTAATTTTGTTATATTTTTCAAATAAAATACCTATTCCTATTACTACTCGTATTACCAGTTAGATGACTTCTTTCTTATATAAGTAATAAATATGATGCAATCATCATTATAAAAAAAAAAACATTACTTTGCAAATATATGTTTAATAATTTTGTATCAAAATAAATACTTGTTTTTCTAGTCGTAGATAAAAAATAATAAAAACTAGTAGGTAACTATGAATAAACAAAATAAACAAAAATAAATATGCAAAACTTTTGACATTTCTCTATAACCATATTTACCTCACACAACATTGCAATATTACAATGATAATCCAATTTTATTTAGTTTGGGGTCATTATGAAACGAAATGATAAAAAATATTTTAGTTGTAGATAAAGTATAGTATACAATTCGCTATAATGGTTATTATAGTGTCGTTGTATAATATACTATTGAATTATCCATTATGCAAAAAAAATCTGAAAAATATTTTTCCTTAGAAAATCTATTTAGATATCGGTAAAATATAGTTTTAATTTCTTTGCCCAATCCATATGAAAGATAAATTACATAAATCCGATTTTTTTTTTAAATGTTAATCAAGATCTATTAATTAATTATTTTATTGAGATTATTCGTATCGTTACGAGGTGTACTAACATTTTTATATATATATACCTACCTATTAAATTTGATTCAGTAAACCAAGGAAAAGATAACCGTCTTTAGAATTTATTTCCAGTAAATATTTGGTATTTTAACAGTTTTAGCAAACCTCGCTAATAGCAAATACAATCAGTTAGTATTGTAAAAAAAGAAGAACTTCGTGGACTGAATTGTGTTTTATAAATTTTTATTTTTATATCAGTATGTATTTAAATTAAAATAAAATATGGTATTTTTGTTTCAATTCCATAACTGGATAATCTAAATTAAAACTTGATATTAATAGTTTTTTTGAATTAACTGTTTTTTATTGCGCGTAAAAATGTCACCAAAAATTAATTCGAACGCGTCAAAAAACACGAATTTCGCCCTAGAGATACAAACATTTTTATCTACAACTGTCAAAAATGAATAATTAAAATCGATTTTCAAAACCGTAAAACAATGTTTATCATAACAGTGAAAAACATTTTTTTTTTCATTGATTGGCTGGTTGACAAGGTGATCTAGTTATTTTTCACTTGCGAAAAAAACACAAACTTCGCGTATTCATAACAATGTAAAAATGTCGCATTTTTTGACCGTTGTAGAAAATAGTTATTTTTATATTAAGTGCGCAAAATTAGGTGTTTTTTGTTGCGCGTGAGAATGTCGAAACAAAAAAGTCATTCGAATGCGTCAAAAAATACGAATTTCGCCCGCGAAATACAAATAATATTTTTTCTACTCTCAAAAAAGAATGATTAAAATCGATTTTCAAAATCGTTAAAACACGTTTATCAAAATAGTGACCATTTTTTTTCACACTTTGGTTGGTTGTCTAGGAAATATAGTCATTTTTTCACGTGTGAAAAAAAAACACAAACTTTGCGCATCTATAACGATGTAAAAATGTCGCGTTTTTTTAACAGCTGTAGCAAAAACATTTATTCGCAAGTTTTGCAGCAAAAATATTAAAAAATAATTTGGGAAACATTAGCAGATAAAAATTGATTTTTCGAGAACTGTGTTATTTGTATATGTAGATATCTCGAAATATTTTAGAGGGAAACAACAGATTAGTAAAGTACATATTTCAAAATATGTCAATATTAAGTTCCAATAATATAAATTTTTCAATATGTACTTATAGATAAAGTTTTTATCTTTTGGAATTTAGAAAAATTGCAAAATATAAAATTGGTCTTTAATTATAAACTAACTAAATTTACTTTAAAAAATTTTCTTACTTTCGAAATATGTTCACAAAAAAGTTAAATATAAAAGATAAACCCAAAATTTCTCAATAAATATTTCTTATCCTTAATCTCTTTAATTGTTCACAATAAAGGACTTTCATTAAAAAAAAAGAATGAAAACAATTATTATTTTTATCAACAACTTGCATGTGCATAAGAAATGAATTTTTCAATCATTTGCAATACCAATTATTTTAATTTCTTGTTATCCAACGTAGGTAAGTACATAATAATATAAAATTATAATATTACTGATCATTGAAGGCCAATCTTTTACGTTTTTATTTTTTTATTTACTCTACAGTTATTACGACACATAGGTACCTGTTTTTGAGAATGAAACTATAAATTATAAACAAAAAATAGAAAAATACCTAATTTGAAATATTTTATTAAACGATCTAAATTTATTGTTTCAAAACAGTTCAAAAGTCAAACAAGAATAAATCAGTTATTTTGTTTGAAAACGTAACTATAAATTACCTATAAAAGAAAAATATGAAAAGTCAGAATTCAAAATATAATTTTATTCAAGATTTATATAACAATAATTCATTTCCGTATGATGTTCAGAGAAAGTATTATGATTATGTTATTAGGCTGCTTTCTCGCTAAAAAACAAACAAAATAATACACAAAGATTTTATAGGTACCAACATAAAATGTAATATTAAAAGTATGTATCTGCAAATTTAAAGTTGTTTTTTTTCAAAATAAATATATAAAATCATTTAATAAATGCGTGTCATCATTTATCTCAACGTTATAATCTCTTATCAAACTTATGCTATACAATAATAAGATATCACAAATACAATATCCAAATATAAATATAATCAATAAAACAAGACTGTTTTCCGTCCGCTAATGTGAACTTTGGCGGTAAATATATCTCATATAACTAGATTTTTCGATAAGTATTCTGACCTTTCCATTTCTCTTGAAAATAGATATAAATATTATTTTCAATAATGCATTTCATTCCAAAACTGTTTTACTTGCATAACAGATATTTAGTTGTTTTACAATATTAACAATAGTTGATAAAATGGTAGTTTTTGTTCGGTTAATATTGTTATATTTTTTAAATAAAATACCTATTCCTATTACTACTCGTATTACCAGTGAGACTTCTTTCTTAAATATGATGCAATCATAGTTATAAAAACAAAGCTATTACTTTGCAAAGATATGTTTAATAATTTTTTTATCAAAATAAATACTTGTTTTTTAAATACGTACCGTATATACTGTGCTGTATATTCGTAAACTATCATATATGCAGTGTAAATACAGCCCTGCAGAAGATTCAATGCAACTTTGAGTCCATGGGTGAACATAATCAATACACGATACGTCTATTGGTGCCAATTTACTAATTACTTGAACCATTTTGAAAGGGAAAGTATGTACACAACACAATGTTAATTATATATATACTTTTTTTTATCTCGAAAATGGTTTTCATATCACTGAACTTTGTAATTTACGCGAATCATGTTTATATATTAAAAGTTTCTTTAATTAACTAATAACTTATCACAGCCACTCAGTTGCTCTTTACTTTCTCTATGGTAAACGTCGAATGATTAATTGATTTACTTCTGCAATCATTTTATTGCATTTGACAATGACGTCTACACGTGAACAAATGACAGTTTATCAAGCTGACAGTCAGTTTATCCAAGAAGCTAAAATCAATACATACAAAACTAGATCCAGATTATCATAATTAATATATTAATAAAAATGTTTTAAATATATTCAAGATCTGAAATATACTTTAAACCATGTATATATGGGTAATATTTAAAAATAAATCAATTAAGTGTAGAAAAAAGGATATTTGTTCAAAGATTGTGCTGTGTAAATATGGCTTTACGTATTACTGTACCAGATGTCGCTACCAACCAGATATCAATGCAGTGACTAAATTAAATACAGAACTACTGTATGGACCAGGTCGCCATGATATCGCCTAAATATAACATAGGAATTTTCACCATATTTATTTGTTTAATTCACCTTTAAATATTCAAATTGAATCAATTTTACTATAAAATATTAAATAAGGTGTAATACTTATATTATTCTATTTATTTACTAATTTGAAATATCTTAAATTAAGTAAAAACATGGCGACCTGGTTCATACTTTGCCATTGAATTTAATTTAGACGCTCTAATCGTCAACTGTCAATTTATTGTTAATTGTAACCTCAAAATTATTAGTAAGGAAGAAACACGTATTATTGCTGTACATCCAGGAAATAATGACAGAAAATGTATTCGATGCAGAAAATTGGCGATTAGAAGCTATTGCAGTTATTAACGACATAAAAAATCACGTTGAATACATCAGTACATCTGACGTTTTAACATGTACAGACCAGCACATTTATTTGAATATTACAACAAAGGAACTGAAAAATTATTGTGTAGAATTATCTGGACTGGGATTTCAAATCGTTGGCTATGAATTTGATGATTCTTCTAATAATACTGATGAATGGTTCGAAACACCTTACAGTTTGTTGAATCAGATTAGTCCTTTGTTTAAGATTTCCTTTGGAAATGAATTGTTAAACAAACTGAATCAGCTAAATGATTTATAATGCCTCTATTATCAAATTAATCACCAATCTCAAGATACTACCATTACGATATTATCTATTTATTATCACTCGAATATTTATGTATGCTATACAGAAATAGTATTTTATAATATGTATATATTAAGACAAATTTGTACAAATATAAATAAAATTTGAAAGATATTATTTAAAAAATGTTTTGAGTTTGATAAATCCCGCTAAAAACGAAACAGTGTTTGATCTACTTCGTGTTGATCTAAAGTATGATTTGACATGTCATTTAAGATCTAAATTTTTATTGAATTTTACTTAATTTTTGTATAAATATAAGAATTAAAATGTTTTTACTAATGTTATTGTAAAGTAAAAAAGTGCTTTTGTTTATTTTATTACGATAAACTTTGTGTTATAAAAAATTGTATGAACCGCAATGGTTTGATGCACGGCTGGTTGATGTTTCGCGACCTTGTTCATTTGAACTCGGCAACTTCATACCAATCGCAAACCAATGACAAATTCTTTCATCGCACATAACAATAGCATTGTTATTTACGTAAGAACAGTGCGAGTGAATAAATAAATTAAAATAATAATATTCTAGCGTGATATTTACGAAAATAGTGAACAGTGAGAAATGTGCTAGTTGTGATTAAAAACTCTCCTCTGAAAAAGTGATGGAGTTATGTTCCTGTACAAAATATCAGTGTCATTTTTGTAACTCCACTTTTAAGTTGTAGGTAAGTACGTCAAAATTGCTTTGTAATTTATATTAATTGCTTCATGTGTCTTGAATTACATGACAAGGAATTTGGTACTATTTACTGCCTAAGACTCTTATTCAGGGCCGGCGTAAACGTTCAGACCCTGGGGCTAGAATATTTTCGGCCTAATGTTTTTTGCCAAGTGGGAAAATAATGTGTACTATTTACTATTGGGCATAGGACTAAATTAAATTTTATAACATCTTATTATTACTATTTAATATTCAAATTTGGTATATTGACAAACTTTGAAGTGTGTAGTTTATTGAACTTTGCTTTATTTAAATTCAGATATTGTGTTAAATATAAATTAAATATTATTTATTTTCGATAACTACTGTGCTATCGTAGTAGTTTTACTAAATATTTACAAAACTGATTGCTTGTAAACTAAATTCATCTTTAAATTTAATATCTCCAGTGATTATAAACTTTGAATATCATTGACAACTAAGTCTTGTCAACGTTTTAGAAAAAACAATAGACATCACTACTTTCTTATAACATAAAGTCGAAATTAAATTGAGTAATTAGAATTAGAACATTCTTTACCAATGACATCGGATATGTCAATAGAAGAATGAATACTCTTTAATATTTTAATAGTCACCTCCAAGTACTATGGACTACTTATGCAGGTATGCTTAAGTGCACATGCACTTGTAATAGCATATTGCTCGGTACATATGAACTCAGCAGTGTTTACAGGGCCGGCTTTGAATTAAAACTTATAATCATTTATATTTACCGAAAACTTTATACAAAAGTACGGCTTTTTAGATAGCTAGTAAAAATTTGGATAAAAATATGAATATATAAACTTAAAATAAATATAAATATATCAGCACGCCTTTTACCCATTACTAGGTGTGGCACTCTGCCGAAGCAGATCTTGGTAAGTGATATATTTATGCGCGTGAAGTGCGGTTACCAGCCGTCAAATCACGGCCTCCAAAGATGTTAGTGATGGGAGAACCACAGGGGTAATTTTAAATTGGTGAAAATGTTTGTCGGCTGTGGGGATCGAACCAGAGTTCTTAGGATCCACAGGCCGCCTTGATATCACTGAGCTATTACCCCATATATAAACTTCAAATAAATAAATATATCATCACGCCTTTTACCCATTACTGGGTGTGACACTCTGCCGAAGCAGATCTCGGTAAGTGATATATTTATGCACGTGAAGTGCGGTTACCAGCCGTCAAATCACGGCCCTCAAAGATGTTACTGGTGGCAGAACCACAGGGGTAATTTTAAATTGGTGAAAATGTTTGTCGGCTGTGGGGATCGAACCAGGGTCCTTAGGATCCACAGACCGCCTTGATACCACTGAGCTATTACCCCATATATAAACTTCAAATAAATAAATAAATATATCATCACGCCTTTTACCCATTACTGGGTGTGGCACTCTGCCGAAGCAGATCTCGGTAAGTGATATTTTTATGCGCGTGAAGTGCGGTTACCAGACGTCAAATCACGGCCCTCAAAGATGTTAGTAGTGGGAGAACCACAGGGGTAATTTTAAATTGGTGAAAATGTTTGTCGGCTGTGGGGATCGAACCAGGGTTCTTAGGTTCCACAGGCCACTGAGCCATTACCCCATATATAAACTTAAAAGTTGTAATTTATAAATAATTTAATTAATATACCTAAGCATTAACAATTTGATGATCTCACCTTTTTAATCGTTCTGGGAAATTGATATAATTAATTTCTATAAAAAATTTCACTTTTTATCTCGTTATCTTACCTCATGCGTCATGGTACAGATTTTTCACTGTAGGTACTTAAATTCTGGCTACTATTGCTACTGATAAGCATTGATTATCTCTTTTATCCCTGCCTAATAATTATTACGAATTATAAATGTTTATACATATAAATTCATAAAACAGATAAACCGTTGACGCATATGCAACAGCTTCCTTAAATCAATAAAAATAAAACTAAAATGACATTTGAAATACTAGCAAAATGTGTTAGTTTTACTTAAAATTTATGTAGTAATACAAGTTTTTTCTGGATAAAAAATAAAAAATCTGGTGTGGGCACCACACGACTTTCTTATACACAGTATATATAATATTTAGAATATATGAATGTTATGTAATATTATTAAACATGTAATTTAGTTTTTCAGTAATTCAGCATTTATCTGTTTGAAACATAAAATAACAAATTTGTTTACGTATAATTTTTTAGTAATGTTGACTACTTTATGTCTAACTTTACTGATGAGACATTTACACGATGTTCGTTTTTTGAGCCTAACCCTTGGTATCTCAAGAACCGTGAGATACGAAGTTGATTAAATTGAGGCAAAGTTGCCAAATTAATTGACCATTTTAATAATGTATTTGTTTTTCCGAAAAAGACATAGATAACTAAATAAAGCGAAAATTAAAATTTTAGTCGATTTAAAATTATTGACTATTTGATCAATGAAATTGATATAGCGTCAAAAATTCTGAATTGAACACTTATGACTTGCTCCTTGCATTTGACAATTATTATTTGACATATAAATGTTAAACATGTTTATGTTTTTTGTTTCTACTGCTACTTATGATTATTGGAATATATTATTAAATATATAAATTAGTTTTTCTCAAAATTAGACGCATGTACAGGAAAATTGATAATAACTTTTTATATTCCAAATATTTTTGCTAACATCTTTTATTTGAAACTTTTTTTCGTAACTGATTCCATTTTTGAAATAAATGGAATTTATTGTTTTGTGTGTCCAGTAAACTTCCTCTCCCGGTTTTTCAATTTCATTCAAAATCAACTCAGCTCTTCGTATTTTCATGAAACTTATAATTACTAAGTTTCGTTAACACATCTTATCTCGTTCATGAGATATTGCACACTCGGACATCCATCCATCCATCCATCCATCCATGCACACACACACAGACATCATTGAGAAAATGATCAAAACTGATTCAGTGGACCTCAAAACACGTATTTCAGCGATAATCTCGTCAACGATTTTTTGCACGATTCCAATACTTCCTTATACTGTGTATAAGAAAGTAAAAACTATAATAATTTAATAATCAAATGAATACTTGATAAATTTGTTTATTACTGTTAGTTCTGGTTTCCCTGATTCAGCAGTGATTTTAATATAAGAACATTAAGAAAAGTTTGAAGGTCTAATGTGAATGCACTATCAAAGATTTGTAATCACGTCTTTTTCTTTATCATGACTTCATCAACAACCCTGAAGATGATAGACTTTTGCCAGTATACGTCGAGCTCGAGAACTACACATTATAATTATGATTTGACTAATTATTTGTAATTCAATATTCTCTCTTTAATGGGGTCAAATATTTCATATACGATCGCGTATGTACTTTCTGTATGGCATATTGAACTTCGCCCTAATATAATTATTGTCAATTTAAATTTATATTTATCGTAGTATACTGAACTACAGAATATTTCTTTATTTTGCATTTTTAATATTATGTTCGTAACTACTGTTTTAGATATCGTTAATTTTGTTGTAAATACATACATAAATATTTGAAATAATTTTAAATATCAATTGTCTATGTAACTTAAATAAAATAAATAAATATATCATCACGCCTTCTACCCATTACTGGGTGTGGCACTCTGCCGAAGCAGATCGCGGTAAGTGATATATTTTGCGCGTGAAGTGCGGTTACCAGTCGTCAAATCACGACCTCCAAAGATGTTAGTGGTGGAGAAGCCACAGGGGTAGCTTTTTGAAATTATGAAAATTGTTTGTCGTCTGTGGGAATCGAACCAAGGTTCTCAGGATCTACAGGTCGACTTCATACCACTGAGCTAGCCACCCCATATCTATGTAACTTATCTTCTATATTGTGTCTAAATTATGACAAATATAATTAAGAAAATAATTATTTAAATTTGAAGGCGTTGAGTGGTTATTAAAATATTCATATATTACTAAAGAAAAACAAATGTCTTGAAATTATTCTGGGCTTCTAGGTGTAGCTATATCAGACCAGTTTTTAAGAAGATAAATAAATAAAAGTCACCGCAACCACAATACTTAAGCTGTAATTGAATATTGATTGAAAAATTGTTTTCAGCTTCACATTATTTATTAATGACATTTTTCGAAAAAGAAAGAACAATTATTTGTTTACCTAATTTCATAATGTAATATGTATACATTAGGGTGGACCTTAAATGGGGTGAAGTCGAATTTTAACCGGGCCGCCCCTCAATCTGGTCCCAAATTGGCAAAAAAAATTGTAGTAAAATTTTTTCCGCGTAATATTAAGGTTTAAGGGTGCCGAAATGCACCTTTCTACTTTTTATTTAAATAAAATCGGATTTTTACACATTTTGGGACTTTATTTAGAACCGGCCGCAGAACTGGACATTTAGAGGTATATGAAATGTATTAATAAAAAAAATTATATTTTTCAATAAAATTATTTTATTCATTTTGCAGATGCAATGATTCTGCACGCACCCTGTAGAATAATTAAATTCTGCAGGGTGCGTGAAAATTAATATTCAACATTTTTATTGTAGATTTGTAACTATATAATTGTTTTATTTCTTTTTATCACCATATCTAAGCCAAAACAACATTTCAATTCTTTTGAGCGATAGTTTGATCATCTTTAAATCTCTTCAGAATAATATCAGAATCATTGCCACACATTATCGGGTAATTATAGACTGTATTCCACCGTTGAGTGGATTTTTCAAACCTCTTATTGCCTCGAAAAGAAATAAATTCCAAAAATGTGTAAAAATCCGATTTTATTTAAATAAAAAGTAGAAAAGTGCATTTCGGCACCCTTAAACCTTAATATTACGCGGAAAAAATTTTACTACAATTTTTTTTGCCAATTTGGGACCAGATTGAGGGGCGGCCCGGTTAAAATTCGATTTCACCCCATTTAAGGTCCACCCTAGTATACATACATACATAACATCACTCTATATCTCATCAAATGAGGTAGCACGAACCCTAAAATCATTCATAAAACATTTGCTCATCAGATTCATCAAACAACAATCGTCGTCTAACATTCTCATCCTGACACACCACCATCGCTTCAACCGCATTCATAGATTTCTCCATGTAAGCACATTTACTCATCACACTCAAAATCATTCAACACACAACAAATTTTCTAGACGACCACTTATGAAAGTGACCATAACAATATCATAAACTACTACGGAAAGTTGAAAATTACATACACTGATATGTTAGCATAACGTGCACTTCTAACATATCAGGTGAAGTTTCATTGATTAACAACAGATGGCGTTACGATGAAAGAAAATAATAGAATAAATGAAAAGAATTTGTATTATTATTTAAATCGAAGTTTTGGCAGATATTTCAACACATTTGCACAGATGGGGTAATGGCTCAGTGGTATCCGAGTCGGCCTGTGGATCCTAAGAACCCTGGTTCGATTCCCACAGTCGCCAAAACATTTTCACCAATTTAAAATTACCCCTGTGGCTCCTCCACCACTAACATCTTTGGAGGCCGTGATTTGACGGCTGGTAACTGCACTTCACGCACATAAATATATCACTTACCGAGATCTGCTTCGGCAGAGTGCCACACCCAGTAATGGGTAAAAAGCTTGATGATATATATTTTTATTTATTTTTTGCACAGACAAATCTTAATTTGTTAAATTAATAATTACTCATTTACTAATATTTTTGCATTATTCAATATTTTGACATTACGGTTAATAAAGTTGGTATCACAATACCTAACCTCAAACGTTAAACGTCAACGCTTACCTACAAAAACGCATCAGCTGTCAAAGTGTAACAACATTGCTCTTGTAAACTTTTTTTAGAAATATTTTGTGGTCGTCTGAAAAATAGTGTACATAACTCTCTCGAAAGTGAGATAACTGTGCTCGTGTACTTACATCACTCGGCGCTGCTCGCCTCGTTTTTCAATTTGTACACTCGCACGTTATCTTACACTTTCGATGCTTGTTATGTAATATACTATTCAATCACATCCATCCAATCACTCCTATTTACTTTTCATTCATCTTTTTTCGAAGTACGTTACATAAGCACAAAACATTTCAAAGTACTCACGCATACTCCTCTAATAACGTAATATCAATATTACAATACTATAAATTGTGTCGTAATGAGTTCTATTACGATACAAGTGCTGTAATGAATTTTGACAGTAAAATTACAGTCTGATACAAACAATGAAACCTAGATTTTATTGAAAATTGTGTCAACCTACTCACGCCTCAAATAAGAACAGAAAAGAAAATTGTTAAATGATAATATGTCAATTTTGCAATAATTTTTCTCATATCATGCAATTTGGTGAAACATTATACGGTATCGTTTTGTACAATACTCGATGGTTTATCAAATTCGGTCTGTGGTCTCGTTCGACAATTTTTTCCATCTCGTAATAGTTATTTTTCTGAAACCTGCAAGAAAGTACCTACTAACCAATTTTAGTATGGAAAGTAGATTTTTACCAAAACAATCAAGTAAAGTACTATCCAAGGCTACTACAAAAATAACTGTCTGATAAAGTACAAAACAGTCTGGAAAAACATTTTACCAGAGTTGGCAAAAAGACACTTATTTTTTATTTTGACCAGGGCAGTGGTCAAAACCGGGTTTTATAGACAAAATGGACAGTCCAAATTGGATAAAATTCACATTATACTTAAACGAAACCACGAAGTACAAGTAATCCCGTGGAAACATCAATGAATAATGAATTATATTTATTATATGAATATTTTAATTTAAACATTTTGAGAAAGCTATAATACTAAAAACATTCTACAGTTATTATTCGTATTCGCGCGTTTTAAACAAGTTCGTAATTCGTTCATAATCAAAATTGGAGCAGTATATCGCACGTTGAACATTAGAAATATGGCAAAACAGCCAAATATATCGTTTTCGGAATATTCTTCAAACTTAAAATAACATATAGGTATAATGTAATGACATAATATTATGAATTTAATACTAGTTTTATAAGAATACACATTTATTTATTTTTTATAACTGAAAACTGTGTTTATGTAATGCTAGCAAATAACTTGATCTTATTTTAAAACATATTCCCAATTATTTATAAATTGTTTCATGTTTTTGTAATATGCTAAAGTTTGTAATAAATATGATATATGAACCAATATAATGACTGCCACTACTCTAGTGTCAACTTAAAAAATGAATATAATGTCGATTTTGACCACTGTCCAAAATTAAATATTAACCAGGGCGGTTTTAACCTGGTTTTAACCAATGGTTAAAACCAAAATTTGCCAACCCTGCATTTTACCTGACTGTTTTGTATTGTACCTGACTGTTATTGTTGTTGTAACCTTGGTTGCGTAGTCTGCTTTCAATACAATTCAAATTTTAACATTTTGAATTATTTATCATTAATTATTGATTAAATTCAACGGTTTCAGGAAAAAAATAGTATACATAATACGGCAGGAAAGTGTTTTTATTTGACTCAGCGGCGTCGTATTTCAAACAACCGCTTCTTCAAGTAAAATATCACTTTTCTGACTTATTATGTAATATACTATTAAGTTGTAAGTCCGGTAAATGAGTTTTTACAGTACGAGTAAGATGATACCGGACAAGGCGGCGAAGGAGTCCGGAATTTCGAAACGAGTAGCGTAAAAACTCATTAACGGACGTATAACGTACTGTTTTATTTCATACTTTGTCGCATTCAATTATTAAACATCATTTTCATATCCTAACCTTAAAAGAGACATCTTAAAATAATTATAATTAAATGTCAAAAATTGTTTGTCACCTAGCATCCTCACGATACAATACTTATTGTTTTATTACGGTATCTGATACCGTAATAACTCATTTACCGAACTGAAATCACTTCTGTAAACATGCAAATGCGATGCAGTAAGAAATAAATAACTATTACACCATTCGATTTGCCAATACTGCAAATACATGATCTCAAAAACATAGTAACCTTCATAGTTAGGTTATTTTTGTCTGTTATTAAATATGAGGTGGTTTTCAACTCCACTACGATCATTAATCACCTACAGTATTTGTTATGTTTAGAAATATATATTTTTTGTCGATTTTCAATCACGGGACTCTTGTAATCGAGGGCCTTCAGCATTTGCCTATGTTAAAAGCGGCCCTGAAGAAAAACAACCCATAAAAAATCGATAACCATTTTTTATAAACACCTATCTGTTAATTATTTTAACGTATACAAAACCTTAAAAAAATGGGTTAGTAGAAGTAAGACAAAAATAAATAAACTCTAGTAAGAATAGATTAACCGTACTAAAATTAGATTCCTAATCGTATTCAACGTTAGAGTACTTCTAGAACGAAGCTGTATTCAAAATAGCGGAAACTTTAACAAGAATGATTAGATTATTTATTTTTTCTATTAAAAAATCCGGTGTGGCCATCACAATACTTTATCAACAATAAATTTAGATAAACTTGATTTAATTTGCATAAATTGTGAAAAAAAATTACGTTCGATTAAATGTTTTTATTTTATTCTAGAATTTTGTAGCCGAATGCTTTCATTTATTATTTATTACGAACAACAAACTACAGGAGAACCTAATTACAGTTTGCGAGAATAAAAAACAATTATAAAATACATAATTACGTAAATGAAGTAAGTACAATTTTTAACTTAACAAAATTATGTAGTAGAGGTAAGTACATTTCTTAACATAGCAATATTACAATCAAATAAATCAAGCTGAGAATACATACTGAGTCTATACAAATAAATAATCCGATATAACGGTGATAACTTATAACAGAGATTACAATTAAATAGTATATTATTTTGATTACGTAGCCCTAACTTAGGAACACAGATATCAATGATTTCGAGTAAACCTGGTAAGTAAATAATAGAGTTTAATAATTTAAACAGAAACAAGATATCCAAATAAAATCTACGTTGCTGAAGAGTACAGATTTGGAAGGTTACAATCAGTATGTCATAAGAAATATCATTCGGATACACGCCAAATTTCTGAAAGTACAAAAATTTTACAAATTTCTTTTGCAGTTTTTCAATCATATCAGAGTACAATTTAGTATTACTAGACCAGATTACAGAGCAATATTCGAGTTTAGATCTCACAAAAGTGTTAAATAGTTTAATTAGAGTGCTGCATCGGGAGAAACAGCTCGAGTTACGCTTAATAAAGCCCATAACTGTGTAAGCACCTTTACAAGAATTAACTATGTGTAATTTGATCTAAACTTGGCCTAGTTTGAATATTTTGCAAAACAATTGACAATCGCTTTAACATTATTTTTCACACTTTTATTAGAATAGAATGGGATAAATGACTCAGTGGTATCGAGTCAGATTTTGCTGGTTTGGAGAACTCAGGTTTGATTCCCAGTGCCGATAAACAATTCTCACCACATAAAAACGCCAGGCGACAAATAATTTTCATAATTTCAAAAACTACCCCTGTGGTTCCTCCACCACTAACATCTTTGGGGGCCGTAATTTGACGACTGGTAACCGCACTTCACGCGCAAAATATATCACATACCGTCAAACAAATTTGTTACACCATCTGAGGAGATCATCTGTCATATAAATTGGATCGTTTATGATTCGAGTTAGAGAGAAGAAATAGTCATTATTGTCCTATTCTTCCGTTTCTTCCAATTTTACCTCGTAGATTCAAAAAGAGAGCAGGCATATGTGATCGGTGCTGTGTATCATCGAAAAATTTTAAATTTGTGTAGAAATCATGAGTTCCTAGATGACGAATCCTATTTTGGTTTAAGTGGATGTAAGTAACTCTGTCGCTTGGTTACTCGTATGTTTAATTATTCCGTCGCACGCTTTTTTGTTTTTCGAACTGCTCCCGCAGTTTTCAACTATTTTTATTTTATAGGTCAAGTTCGATCTGTAGATTACCGTAACACTAAAATATTGCCAACTTTGAACGAAACAAACATATTTTTCATGTATTTTCAGGGGTTTTATCTTTTAGCTATTTAGACTTTTGTTGTCAGATATTTAAGATTTGTTTCTAAGCGTAGGGCGACAATCTTTCTTTCTTATTTATATGATTCGTTTTCAGTTCTTACATAGAGTGTCTAAGTGTAATAAGCTATTCCACAAAAATTTGATTATTTTATATATTAATCTAGGTACAAATAGTTATTTTTATAACAAGTGCCGAAAAAGGCTCGTTACGTGCAAGTGCAGAATTTAACCCTTAAACCTTAACCTTAATATTACGCGGAATAGTTATTTTTATAACAAGTGCCTTAATATTACGCGGAATAGTTATAAACAACATTTTTCCTACAACTGTGCGATTTAGTAAATCACTAAAATATTATTAAAATTTATAAAATTTATAAAATTTTAATCATATTACATGACAACGATGTTTTACGGCGTTGCTATGGTTTGTTTGTTGATTGCTTGCACATTGTTCTACGTTATTTAAAAATATTTCACTAACGTCAAAATAATTTCTTCAAAATCATCTTGATTGGAATAGTACAGTGAGTGATTCTTCTTTATCATTAACACCTCCAAAGATAATTGAAGCTCTGGATCATACTATGTTGGATCTATTTTCGACAATGACAATCAACCTGCTGCTGGTACTTCTGAAGCTTCCGAAATTGTTACCAATAATATTACTGGTAATAATATGAACAGGTACGGAAGAAATAAATGTTTCTTTAGACACAAAAGTTTCCACTTTACATTATGTCAATATAAGCAACTGTAACAACTGTATTAATAATATACACAAACAATAAATATGAAGTATTTCACTTACTCTTTAAATAAAACCATTTATCGATATATTTTACTTTGTTCGGTTCTTTTTATTAATTGTCTACAGATTAGATATACTGCAAATTAAGGTTACGTTTATAAACGTCAAAATATACTACTGCATATTTACTAGCGCTGGTTCACCGTATCTTCTTCTTCCATAAGCGTCTGTGGTCAAAATATGAATTCCGCGCTCGGCGCGAAATTTAAATCGCTGTCAAAACAATATTCTTTTGACAGTTACGTAATGAAGCACTTTCCGCACTAGTGTTTCTTTGCTTTCGGAAACGCACTTGGTCTGCATTCATCTACTTTCCATACGTAACCAAGGCAATTATAGTTACGTAATAACAAAGAAATCGCACAGTTGTAGGAAAAATAATTTTTCTTTGTTTTTTAATTTTGTTGTAAAGCTCCTACTAAGGGAGAAAAAATAACTTGGTGAGAAAGATAGCATTAATATTTCTTATATTTCTGTTTTATTTTTAGTTCTAATAATGGAGTAACTAACTGGATTTGTGTGGAATTTTCTATATACGAGTACAAGCGCAGACTGTCGCTCTTTTCTAATCTTTGTAGATTCGTTCTTTAAAGAGTGAGCGGGAGTAATTTGTGATGTTTTGGTCATATGAAACGTACGTCCAAGAAAGAGTAATGAAAAGTATATAGGAGTGATTGTACGAAAAATGTATTCTGATCTTGAATTTTGAGAAAAATAGCGGATTTTTAAACACATTTTTACAACTGTAATTTTTAAAATTTTTACTTTTCCGTAGAGGACGAAGTAGATATAATTATATATTTTCAAATGCCGTTTGGTTTTTTTGTTTAAGGTGAACCAATGAGGAGCAATCGTGGGCACCGCAGAATGCTTTTTTTATCATTTTTGTACACGCGCGTAGGGCCTGATCAAAGGAAATTATAGAGAATTTTTTTTTGTATTTTCCTTAAAGTATATATTAATGTCTATAAAAAAATTACTATTTAATAAATGGTTTTGATTTAAATATAAAAACTAATTTTTTACTCGCTTCGTTCAAAATAAGGTTTACATTACCTTGGAAACCGATGGAAAGTTTTATTTTGCGCACTAGTGCGCAAAGTAATGAAAAAAACACCCATTTTTTATATAAATAAATAAATAAATATATCATCACGCCTTCTACCCATTACTGGGTGTGGCACTCTGCTAAAGCAGATCTCGGTAAGTGATATATTTTGCGCGTGAAGTGCGGTTACCAGTCGTCAAATCACGGCCCCCAAACATGTTAGTGGTGGAGGAGCCACAGGGATAGCTTTTTCAAATTATGAAAATTTGTCGCCTATGGGAATCGAACCAGGGTTCTCAGGATCCACAGGCCGACTTCATACCACTGTGCTAGCCATCCCATACCCATTTTTTATGATTCTGAATTTTGACTATTAAAACGCTAATTGTACTTATATACACACGTTTTGAGGAATTTATAAAAGAAGTAGGAACATTAGCTTATAACGCCATCAAACACATATTTTAACAAACTTTACGAGAAAAAATAGACAATTTGTTTTCAAATAACAAATGTCAATTCATTCACTTAACTGTCAATATAAATTCACGCTTCAAATTTAATAAATTTTCTTATTGTCGATTATATAATTTTTGCTCGTTACAAAAAGCATTATACAAAACTCGTGCTCGAAGACGTCATTTGCACCATTCGCGAAAATTAAAGCACTCACTTTGCTCGTGCTTTAAAATTGCGCTCATGTGCAAAGTATGTCTTCGCTCACTAATTATGTACATACTATTAAAAGTTCCTTTTTTACCCCAAAAAACCAGAAAGACTCCTTAAATGTTTAACTCGCCATTACTGGTTAAATTTGCATTAGACTGAAATTTATTTGCTAATAATTATATTTTTTGTTGCTTTGTAAATTAATATACCTAAACACAAATTACAGTCGTGTCCTTCGCAAAATTCTAAATACGCCCCTGCAAAATCCAATATATTTACGGAATTTGTATATTAAAAATTATATTGAACAGTGATGTAATTTGATGTACGATATTATTAAATTTACCCCCTGCGCAATACCTATTATATTAAAATGTCAAATGTGAACAATGGAATGGAAATTAAAAAACTCTCTTCCATATTACGTTAGTATCTATCTATCCTACAATTATATTAAACCTGCATCATTTCCAATTCACTTTGTCACTAAAATAATAACAAATAATTATAGAAAATGATCCGCAGTATTTCCACTTCATAAAGCATGCAACTATGGTACCTATCAACATCAATTTTTTATTTTATCGTAATATGATACTTCAAAACGTCCATATTCATTTATTGAAATTGACACGACAATCATGATGAATTACATTTGTGACGGGTGACTCATAGTCGCCACATACTCTGTGCCCAGCCAACCGGGTCATTTAAGTGATGAGCAGAGGTTGTTAAACAGTGGAGCATTTTATCTTTTACCTTCAGTTACCTTCATTCTGTCTGTTAAGTGTTGTGTAAAGGTAGATTCGAAAGTGTTTGATAAGATAAAAATGTCTATAATGTTCTTAGAATTGTCAAGTACGTATTTGGAATATTTGGAATTTGAAAAATAGCTTATGCACGCAACTGTATTCTTATCAGAGCTGGGCAGTAGCTAGCTACTTTTGTAGCTTAGCTACTAGCTTAGCTACATTTACCTTAGCTGTAGCTGTAGCTTAGCTAACTGTGAAAAAATATAGCTGTAGCTTGTAGCTAGCTACTTTTTTTTCTATTAGCTTAAAAATAACAACTGAAGCTACTTTTAAAGCTACATTTTGTAGCTTAAAGCTACTTTTTAAGCAGAAGGTCAACAAAGTACGCATGCGTACAAGCTAAACCCACACAAAATAATTATTTGTTGCCGGTTCTAACTGGCTCTAATACGCAAAAATACACAGTAGGCGCCAGATGGTATTTGCTATTTTTTATATTTGTGTACATAATAGTAAATTAACAGTCATTATAACAAAAAACTGATGATATGACAATGGCAAATTTAATTATTTCACAATAATTTAAAAAAATAGCTTTAAAATTTAACAGCTACTTCAACGAAAGCTTTTAGCTGTAGCTTAGCTATATTTTACAAAATATAGCTTATAGCTGTAGCTTAGCTAGTTTTTTAAAGAATAGCTGTAGCTGTAGCTTAGCTACTTTTTTTAAGTAGCTTGCCCAGCTCTGATTCTTATACAGAAAGAATGATAGATGGGAACCATAAAGATATGATATCTATTCATTTAGCTAAATTTTCGCATTAGAGGAACTAATTTAAGGTGGTTCGGTCATGACAGTCTCATACAAAAGTATAGGTAACCTAAAAAGTTTATACAAAAGCCAAGTAATCCAAGCATTGAGGAGTATTTTTTCAACCTTTCTACACCTAACTGTTCAATAAAATCAACGGCTTAATAAAACGGAATCTCCATTTTGAGATTCCACATATTATACAAAAAATTGTAACTTTTTTGTATGATATAGGTTATTGTGCTGCAAATATTAAATATATTAAATAAAACTATTTAACTAGTTTATGAAATTCAATAATATAACAAAAATTTTGGAAGTGAATGTTTCATGCGAACCAATAGAAGTGTAAGATTTTATACCCCAGAAGCTATGACAACATTGCGAGAACCACAAGCAGCATGATATTACCAGTCGGTACGAAACGTAACTGTATTATCGACAGTTCATAACAAAAATAACAAAAATGCACCAAAACAATTATTATCAACTGTAACAACAAATAAATAAATATAAAATGCTGCATTATTTTTTTTTGTATTAAAATTAATATTTTTTAATGATCGAAATAATAACTTTCGTAGTTCTTGCTTTGTCATTCGTGCGATCATCTCTGTTTACGCGTGTGACCATCTCTGTCTACCCGTGCAACGTTGCCAAGCATTTTTGACGGTTTCATTGAAAATCATAGAATATCCAACTTTCATCGCCAGTTTCTTTGAAACTAAATCTGTAAGGCATGGTTTTTTTAATTCTCATACCTTTACCTTTACATGATGTACTGTGTGTTAGTTTTTTGTTTAAATCTAACTACAATATATGAATTTATTACGGAATAAGCTGCCTCACGAGATACCGTTCCTATAACGCCAATGCATTTTTGATCGGCTTTAACTTTACATTACTCACCTCAACAACGGTAAACTTTTTAAAAAAAATTGCACACTAGTGTAGAAACACATGACAAAGAGCATACTTACATTTCATTCAAATCTGGCATAAATGCTTCCATGATAGTACCACCTTAACTAGGTATTTTTTTTCTTTTGTATTTTCTTCAAATTTGATGGGTTATAAAACAGTTATTTATGTATCAAGGGTAAAAACAGGCATTTCTGGCCTGATTATTAGCACAAGGCGTAAAGCTCCGAGGGTTAATAACATGCTCAGGGTCAGAAACGCTAATTTGACCCGTGATACATACAATATTTTATACACAACAAAATAACATTTAATTTAAAATTCAAAATATTAAAACAGGTCCATTTATATGTCAAATTGACATTTTGCAAAATCAAGTATTCACAATAAACAAAAATTGTCATTTTATTTATGTATCCATAGAAAATTATTTTATTACGGCCCTAGGCCCAAAAAGAAGTGTTTAAACCCGCTTTTCATGGCTAAAACACATGAATTTAGGCCCGATTGTGCTAAATGTAATTTTTGAGAATTTTCTGTTTTGTTTATAACTTTTGTACTCGTATGTGTATTAATAAATTATTTTGGTTTTCACTTTTGCTAGGCTCTTTGTTTTACAGATTTTGTCAAGTATAATAATGGCAATTAACCGACCGGATAATAGAACAATTTTCATAAAGAATGTACTAAATTATTTACAATCAGACTGATTTATAAAGCTGATTAACCACTAATACCATTTATAGTTGTAACTTGCAATTTTAACTTCGTTTCTAATTCACAAAAATAACTAATAATTATGATTTTAAGTTTTATGTCAAGTGTGAAAAATATCGCGTCTAATTGTTGACTACAATGTTTATTATCTATTTGACATTATTTCTTGATCCAATATTGTTTTACTTTAGTTACATTTAATATTTGATGAACAGCTGTGCAACTGGCCATTAAAGTGACAATAATACTACATAATATGAAATTTGAAGCGTTTACGAAAACTCACTTTTTTTTTTCTGTGGCTTCTTTGGCGGACCAACTACTTAGGTCATATGCCGCCATTCCGCCCTGATCTGCGTTTTAGGTATTATGGTCAACAGCAACGCGGGTTTTCTCTGGACGGTCACCCATCCAAGTACTACCCGCGCGCAACTTTACTTAACTCGCGTTATCGTTTAGATCAGTTCCAACGAGTGCAGCCATGGCCGTTGACAAAACTCCATTTTTCTGAATAATCTTATTCTATTTTGTAATTAGCAAATAATTTCAATCTAAAATATAAATGGAGGAGTTAATAAATATCTTTTTTTACTCTATCTCTAGAAAAAAAAGTATTAATTTCCCTTGTAAAGTTATAACATTGGTTAATAATTATTTTGTATTGAAATAATTGATAATTATTATTTCAAAATAGATGATAATTTTAATTCAAATTGAATTTATTAGTATTTTTATAATAAATTTTACATTAATATTTGATTCAATAAGGGCCACTTTTTCAATCACCGATTAATGTTAATCATGATTAAATAATAATTAAATTATGGTTTCCATTATTATTTAATTATGATTAACATTCATCAAGTGTAAACCGGTGATTGAAAAACTGGCCCTAAATCTCTTTCTAAAATAAATAATATTTGTTACCGTACATCGTGCCAATTTTCATATAAAATAGTATTCTTTCCGGTCGGATAATTTGATATTCGGCATTTATATAGAGCCGAATATTTGGTATCACTAGTTTATTATATAAATTTTAATTATTATATAAAAACAATATTTATTAAAAACTCATTTATTCTATATTCAATGTCAAACTTAAATGATGATAGAATCAAACCATATTTCTTGTATCGAATTTTTAAAATGAAATCAGAATTTTTTTTTTTCGGAGCAAGAGGCAATAATTTATATCGCAAAAACGATACGATATTGATAACTGGATATTTCTCATCTTTTGTACGATGAATTGTTGAGAAATGACAACGGAAAGAATTTTGGTTTTTAAAATTTAAGATACAAGAGTTGGCTGTTTCTTTTCGCATTTCTTCATTCTATTTTAGTGAATGTCATTTAAATTCAGATGTAGTTATTTTTTCCAACAGGTTTTTTTTTTTGTATTATCAAAAACTGATTGTCTGTGGAATACAATGCATCCCACAAACAATAAGCTTGAATTATTCATATGTTCATGTGTTAAGTTGTCATCTCACAGATTCAGTATTGAAATAAATTGGTGTTACTCGGTTTAGCATTGCACCTAGGAGATTACAGTATGTAATTAAATTGTAATATAATGATAGGGTTCCAATTATTAAATTGATATTTAATTGGCCGATTTGATTAATCTGTTCCGATTAAGCAGCCTTGTTAATTTATGTTTTGTTAAACTTTTAAGCTTTTATTTTTAATCCACTTGAAAATTGTATATTACTATTTTTATTTCATTGTATAAAAAAATATCAACATCCCTGGAATTGTAGTTCTTGATAGCTCAACATATTTTTGATTATATTTCGATACAGTTACCAACAGATGTCTCTACAATAATTCGCTGCCCGTTTAAACATAGATAACCCGATTCTAAAAAGAGTTTTAGCTAATCCTGAATTCTGTATTAGTCAATAGGTTATCACAACATAAACAAATATGTATCAAACGTCAAACTACAGAACACAAAAAGAAGTTTGTATAAACCATCGTCGGTACAAATATAAAGATGCTACAAAAATTATTAGGTTTTTTGTTTATTCAACCACTAATGATACAAAAAATAAATAATTATAAAAACGAAAAAAGTATAGGTTAGTTAAATAAATTCTAATATAATTTTGTTATCATCTGGTATTGGATTCAGTTTTTAAAATCGGACCAGAATAAGATTAGCTAATCTAAAATTCAGAATTAACGAAAACTTTTTTGAGAATCGGGCGTAGGGAAATTCACTGAACAAGTAACCATAGAAGAAAGGACAGCTATAACAAAAGATTGTTACGAAGTTACTGGTGACATCTCATGTTGCCCCAAGTAATTATTATTTAAAATACCGATAATATAGGATACATATTTATCATTCTCGTGATCGTAATGATTAAAATATTTCAAAATAAAATAAAAATATATTACAAAACAAAAAAAACACACAATTAGCAAAAAACAGGTTTTAGTGAAATAATATTTAAAATATTAATTAAACACGTACTAGTATGCAATACAAATAAATATAAATAATGTATATTTTCGCCTTCTTTTGCACATTCTCATTTATCATTTCGCTACTTTCTTCAGTATCCGTATTCTTATATGTTGTTGTTACTGTTGTTATTGATAGAGATGTGATATTTTCATCCTGAATTGTTGAAAATAAATTTATATTTACTATAAAAAAATGTTCATACTTATATTGGTTAATATGAGGAACAGCTCCAAAGTTTTTTTGATGATTTGTATCAATACTGTCAATTTTGAAAATGAAGACTACATACGACATTGTGCTTAGGAGTACTACAAAAAGGTACATCAATTGAATCATTTCTATTAATGTTTTCCAGCAATGTTTTGCGTAATAAATTATTCCGTGGTAAAACATGGAAAAACACATTCTTACAATTTTTTTTTCTACTAAAATGTGGTACCACACACTCCTTAAAATTAATAGTTTAAAATCAAATATAAATTTACAACAGATATCAACTCACCATTAATATATATTGCAATAATAACGACAGATATGTTGGTTATTTACAAATTTTATTTGTCAAAATATAAAACACCGTATGTCAAACATTTAAATATGTAATCTGTTTAACAATGTATGCCCGGTTTCATGAAAGTCGGTTAATTCCTTAATCAATGATTAAATTTTAATTACCTGATTAAACTGTCTATTTTGTTTCATGACAGTTAATTAGCTTAATCGGGGTGTTAAAGTTTCGATTAATTTAATCAGAGAAATTCGACTGGTTAAATTTTGATACGTCAATTAATTTTCATACTGAAATATAGTTACTGGTTGATCCAGAATTTCGAATATTCGGATTATCGAGCAAAAGACAGAAAGTATTATGGGACGGCTAGCTCAGTGGTATGAAGTCGGCCTGTGGATCCTGAGGTCCCTGGTTCGATTCCCACAGGCGACAAATTTTCATAATTTGAAAAAGCTATCCCTGTGGCTCCTCCACCACTAACATGTTTGGGGGCCGTGATTTGACGACTGGTAACCGCACTTCACGCGCAAAATATATCAGTTACCGAGATCTGCTTCAGCAGAGTGCCACACCCAGTAATGGGTAGAAGGCGTGATGATATATTTATTTATTTATTTATTTATATAGTTATGTATTATACTAGTGTTTTATATACCAATAAAACACGAGTGTAATACAAAATTTGATCCACAACTCATAATTACAGGTATCGAAGAAGATTGGTCGTAACGTTTAACGTTGATTCAGTTATACATAGTTTCGCAAAATACGGTAGTTCATGAAGTGGTTGCTAAGTAACAAGCTGTTTGCAGTGTTTTATGGAATATAAAACACTAGTGTTTTATGAGCCATATAATTCAACTGAAATCAGTGTAATAATGTCTTCATTATATATGAGTTGTGATAAAATATTTTTTTGCTAGGTATAACATAAATAGTAAAAATTTAATATTTTGAACTAATTTAATAAAATGATTTAATGCATAATTATGAATAAAATATATTTTATAAAGCCAATATGTCAACATGGGGTAGCTAGCTCAGTGGTATCAAGTTGATCCTGAGAACCCTGGTTCGATTCCCACAGGCGACAAACAATTTTCATCATTTTAAAACTACTCCTGTGGCTTCCCCACCACTAACATCTATGGAGGCCATGATTTGACGGCTGGTAACCGCACTTCACGCGCAAAATATATCACTTACCGAGATCTGCTTCGGCAGAATGCCACACTCAGTAATGGGTAAAAGGCGTGAAGATATATTTATTTATTTATTTTATTCAATATGGCAACATCAGGGGACAGTACTGACAGCGATGACGATTTTATTGATATTATGGTAAATAATTTACTAAGGAGAAGAATATTTGGAGATCGTAATAATTTTTTCAATATTGACGATTTCAAAATATAATTTTACTCTCTCTTGCGCCAAATCTTTTCTCGCTTTTCTTTTTATATTTTCCTAACATTTTTAAATTGTCTGATTTTCTTTTTGAGAGAATAACCGCATTATATTCCTTCGTAATTTTGCCCCATGTTTCTTACTTGTATTGTGAGGTAATTGCATCGGTCTTCTTATTTTCAATTACGTGTTTATATTTATTTATAATATTTAATAGCTCTTGCTTATCTTGCTCTGAAAAATTTGGTCCTCTTTCCTTTTTAGACATTGGTTTTTATTTCAATTTTTTAATAAGATGTAGCTGTCAAACACATGTACATACACACATGAAGTTGGTTATGGTATCAGGTATCAACAATAACAAAGAAAGTCCCCAAATTTTAATTTAACGACCCGATTACTAAATCAATCAAAGTTAACATACAGATTAAATTCATGAAATGAAAATTTATTTAATCATTGATTAAAACTAATTTATCAATTTATTAATCAGCGATTTAACTTGCTTTCATGAAACCGAGCATGTGAATCATTTAAATATTGCCTACTATGATTCTCGTCATTAATTTGAAATTGATTTAGTTCATTTGGGGCAGCAATAGATAGTATTAAAAATCGCGTAAGAAGGTAACTAATGCAGCTGTCCAGGCCCTGGAGAAATTTAATAATTGTTGACAGTTTAAAAAAAATGAAAATATCACATCAGAAACCAATTGAACATTAAATTACTCTCCTTCTCTAATAACAAATCTCTCCATAACGTTTTCTATATCCTCTTCCAAATACAATATACTCTTTTCTAAAAACATGTCCCACGCATTTTGCATTTTAAGGGTACAAAAGATATATCAAAATTACAAATTTCGTATTAATTTTAGCGTTTAAACTTGTTTTCATTTTGACGTTTATTCTGGCCAATCTCAATCATAGAAATATACTTCCTACGAATGATACCAATACTATATTCTTAGCGAAATCGAACTATAGTATAACCTCTATAATCCGAACTGATAATTGCACTGGTTGATCCAGAATTTCGAATATTCCGATTATCGAGCAAAAGACAATAAAAGAGTTTTTATTTTCAGAAAGGTTACGTGCTCGTGCAGATTTCCGCACTCGGCAAGCCTCGTGCGTTAAATTCTGCACTTGCACGTAACGAGCCTTTTTCGGCACTTGTTATAAAAATAACTATTTTGAGCGTAAGTTTCGCCACTCGACAACCGATGGTGCCACCGTCACACTAGTACTACCTTAAATAGCAATGCAAATTGAATAACGATTAACAGTCTAATGAACAATAAACAGTAAACAGAGCAATTCTTGAAAAACATGAAACCAAGGGCTTCCTGTATTTATGTAGCGGGAATCACTTAGCTATTCAGATTAATAATGGATTGTTCTGATTATGGCTGCGCATTTCCGTTGTTCGGATTACTGGAGGTTCGGATTAGGGCATGTTCGAATTAAAGCGGTCATACTGTATAGTGCGATAATGGTTGTCATATTACAGCTCCTACTATCTACTATTATTTTTGTAGGGTGGCCATAAAATTTTCCCTTGTACGTCTACCGGTAAAGTTTTAATAGATAATTATTTAAATTGTAATTTATTTATTTATTATGTTGCACAGCAGGAAATTATTCCTAATTACAATGTAGGCGCAGTTATATTTT
Organism: Pterostichus madidus; assembly: GCA_911728475.2. Lineage (NCBI taxonomy): Eukaryota > Metazoa > Arthropoda > Insecta > Coleoptera > Carabidae > Pterostichus > Pterostichus madidus. The sequence continues at coordinate 14,304,734 of OU452306.1, forward strand.
TTCATTATTAGTTGGCACTTGTCATGAGGGGTGCACGGCTCGGGTGCCAATCGCCACCAGGGCCAAATATATTATAGGATCAAGTCAATATTTATATGTTACAGTTCATTTCGAAATTTAGATAAAACATTAATAATTGGAGAGTTATGTCACTGTCCCATAAATTTGTTATTTAATGTTTTTGGCAAGACGCGCTTAACGCGGCTTTTTAAAATAAAGTACAAAAGTACTTTGTAATGAACTATACGATTTTTATACTTTATTTCGTACTGTATCCAGAGCTGGGCAGTAGCTAGCTACATTTACTTTAGCTGTAGCTGTAGCTTAGCTAACTGTGAAAAAATATAGCTGTAGCTTGTAGCTAGTTACTTTTTTTTCTATTAGCTTAAAAATAACAACTGAAGCTACTTTTAAAGCTACTTTTTGTAGCTTAAAGCTACTTTTTAAGCAGAAGGTCAACAAAGTACGCATGCGGACAAGCTAAACCCCCACAAAATAATTATTTGTTGCCGGTTCTAACTGGCTCTAATACCTACGCAAAAATACACAGTAGGTGCCAGATGGTATTTGCTATTTTTGATATTTATGTATATAATAGTAAATTATAACAAAAGACTGATCATATGACAATGGCAAATTTAATTATTTCACAATAATTTTTAAAAGTAGCTTTAAAATTTAGCAGCTACTTTCACGAAAGCTTTTAGCTGTAGCTTAGCTATATTTTACAAAATATAGATTATAGCTGTAGGTTAGCTACTTTTTTAAAGAATAGCTGTAGCTTAGCTACTATTTTTAAGTAGCTTGCCCAGCTCTGACTGTATCGCATTTCCATATTTATAGGAGTAACTTTCAATCCGGTAAATGAGTTATTACGGTATCAGGTACCGTAATAGAATATCGTGTCCTTGTTAGGTATCAAACAGTTTTTGACAATTAACTATAATTATTTTAACATGTCACTTTCAAGGTTAGGATATGAAAATAATGTTTATGCACAACCGGGCTGAAATTCATGTGTTTTAACCCTAAAAAGCGGGCTTAAACACTTATTTTTGGCCGTAGGGCCATAAAAAAAATTCTTAGATACATAAATTAAATGACAATTTTTGTTTATTGTGACTACTAGATTTTTAAAAATGTCATTTTCACATATAACCTATGTACATATTTTAATCTTTTGAATATATAATTAAATGTTATTTTGTTGTGCATAAAATATTGTATGTACCGCGGGTGAAATTACCCTGAGCATGTTATTAGCCCTCGGTGCTTTGCGCGTCATGCTAACAATCATGCCGCGGGCCAGAAGCTCCTGTTTTCACCCTTAGTACATAAATAACTATTATGCACAACCGGGTCGAAATTAATGTGTTTTAGCCCTAAAAAGCGGGCTTAACGATTTCTTTTTGGCCCTAGGGTCATAAAAAAATAATTCCCATGGATACATACACAAAATGACAATTTTTGTTTATTGTGAATACTTGATTTTACAAAATGTCATTTTGACATATAACCTATGTACATATTTTAATCTTTTGAATATGTAATTAAATATTATTTTGTTGTGCATAAAATGTTGCATGTACCACAGGTGAAATTAGCGTTTCTGACCCTGAGCATGTTAGTAGCCCTCGGCGCTTTGCGCATCGTGCTAATAATCATGCCACGGGCCAGAAACGACTCTTTTCACCCTTGGTACATAAATATCTATTAATAATTAAATGCAACACAGTATAAAATAAAACATTGTACATGATACGTCCGCTTATGAGTTTTTACGCTACTCGTTTCGAAATTTCAGTCTCCTTCGTCGCCTCGTCCGTAAACATCGTACTGGTACCATAAAAACTCATTTCCCGGACTTTTGTACCCGTACCATAAAAACTCATTTACCAGACTATAACGGAAATAACTATTTTATGATGATTGTAGAAATAACTAAAATAAATAAATGAATATATCATCACGCCTTCTACCCATTACTGGGTGTGGCACTCTGCCAACGCAGATCCCGGTAAGTGATATATTTATCGCGTGAAGTGTGATTACCAGTCGTCAAATCACGGCCCCCAAAGATGTTAGTGGTGGAGGAGCCACAGGAGTAGCTTTTGAAATTATGAAAATTGTTTGTCGCCTGTGGGAATCGAACCAGGTTCTCAGGATCCGCAGGCCGACTTCATACCACTGAGCTAGCCACCCCATAAAATGAAAACCGGAATTCGATTTTCAGAGCAGACAACAAATTTTCAAAACATTAAAATTCCCCTTAATGTCTCTGGGGATTATGAATTGATGTCTGCATAGTAACCGCGAAATTCACACGCAAAAATATATCACGTACCGAAATCTGCTATAGAATGCCATGAATTCAGAAATGAGCATAATGGCGTGAATACAAATTTTATTTATTTTCCAACAAGTTTTTCTTACATTCTATGGTAGAGGTTATTCAGCAATCATAATAAAAAATCTAACACTGAATTTTAATACACAGGACACGACAGCCATTTCGTTCTATTTTAATTTGTCGTTTAAACAAAAATAATTACCAAAAAATTACTGGTAGTGAACAAATATTAAAATTTAAATGAGGGTAATTTACATACACTTTTTAACATCCTTGTTCAGGGACCTATGAATAAATAATTTTGTACACTATGCGTTCAAAAACTCAATTAGGTACCTAACCAAGTTCCACATCAGATTGCGCTTTTATACTTGCATGTGTTTGCGTGAAAATTATCAGAGACCATTATCGCACTGATATTGTTATAAATGAAATAATACTTTGGCCTTCTATCACATGGAGCACGCATGGACATTTGCATAATTTAGTTAAACACGATCTGTGAATATCGAAGAGAATATTGATGAAATAAACAAGTCACTTTTTTCCCGTTTTTGTCAATATTATTTTTTTTCAGACTATAATGCGTAATAACTAGTTTGAGCTAGTAAAAATTGTTAATTTGAAGATATAAATTTATTTTTTTAACTTTCTACTAGCTGTACATGTTTTTCTTTAATTTAGAAGGCGAGAAATTTGATGCTGTTGTTTGATGTTGTTAGATAAATACTTAACTGGTATTTCAGAGAAATAATAATTAATTATGACTCATTTATATTTAGTGATACACCTGTATGACAGATTAACTATTTTTTAAATACTGATCAAGCACGACGGTGTAAATTAATTTTAATTGATAATAAATAATTTAAAACTAACACGAAAAGAAAGTAGTAGTATGTTGTTTCAATGCCGAAACAGTGAAATGTCATTCTTCTTTTTGTGAATGTTGTTAATCAGTGTATGTTAATTAAACACTACCCCAGATTGAAGAAGCGGCATGCAGTTATATATTTTAAAATTAAATAATTAATGTCAAATAAGTTGTTCGTCCATAGCAGCACTTTTACAGCCTAGGTTGTAAAAGTAGTATTTACAGCCTACCAATTGTCAACAAAACTGCACCTTATAGTGTATTCCGAAAATGAACCACACTAACCATGGTTAGTTTTTTCAGTAACCGGTTTCATTACGGAACACGGTTTTTGAAATTTGTGGTTAGTTTTTAATAACCAAACTAACCGTGCTCGAGCGGCGGTTAGTTTGGTTACTTCACAGCTGTTGTTGACAAGTTTGAAACGTGTTTGGCGGCTTTTGCAGTGTTTGTGGATTTTTGTCTTATAAAACTATATTTTTATGATGACTGATAAATAAACATGTGATACAAAATGTATTTTTATTATTTAACAGTATATATTCATATTAGATGAATTTATTACTTGTTCTGAAGCTCATATTTATTTTTTCTTTGTGTTATTTTTATATCCCTATATTTAAGTTAAAGCAGGTGTGATGCAGAATACAATATTTGTATAATATAAACATTTTTCCATATTAAATAAATTTCACATTTCGAAACTCATCTGTCAAGTGACAACTGTTCCGTTTTACATACTAAATGACGTCATCTAACCGTAACCGTGGTAAAAATGAACCGCGCCGTGGTTCATTTTCGGAATATACTATTAATGCCAATATTTTAGTTTTATTCTTGATGTATCGATTATAAAATAAAACCATATATACTCGTAAAAACTCTTTTTCTATTTTAATAAACTTTCTTCAGATTTCAAACAATTTTCACCATTTTAAAACTACCCCTGTGGCACCCTCACCACTAACATCTTTGGGGGCCGTGATTTGACAGCAAAATATATCACTTACCGAGATCTACTTCGGTAGAGTGCCACACCCAATAATGGGTAGAAGGCGTGATGATATATTTATTTATTTATTTTATTTTCTTCAGATTTGTTTTTTATTTTTACAAAAAAAATATGGTCACCATATGTATAATGCTATATTAGGAATTTTAAACAAATTTAACATAGAATTGTTTTAATAATTAAATAATATGTACTTTTGTATTTGTTTGTTTCACGTTCAACATGTTCAATGATAGAAATACAGAGTTTGAATTTTGCTTGCCAATTTAATGTCGTTACGCGAAAATCGCAATTTACCTGTGTTGTTGTACATCCTCCATATTCTGGTGCCGTGATTGGAAAGTGGTAACCACATTTCACTGTTCAAAATGTCATGTATCGAGAATTTCAAATACTAAATGCACACAGAGAGAAATAGATAGCTCAGTAGCGTCGGCGTTTCGATTTGAGAACTTTGGTTCGAGTTCCACAGCCGACAAATTGTATTCGACATTAAAATTATTTCTGTGACTCTCCCACCACTAACATCTTTGTGAACCATGATTTGATGGCGCCGGTAACTGCAATTCACGTGCATAATATTAATATATCACTTACTAAGATCCAGCAGTACGGTGATGTGGATAGTGTTGTGTTATTCTACTCCGAAGATCCCAAGTTCGAATCCCACTCAAACTAAATATGTTATGTATGAACTACCACGCCGCGGCTGGGTGAGTCCGGCCCTGCGCTGTAATTGAGATTAAGTTCCTGTTGTACAGAGTAGCATAAATAAAATCTTCTACAGCAGAGTAATTCACCCAGCAATGGGTACACGGCGTGATGATATATTTATTTAAATGCACACAACTAAAGCTAACCAAACTCCTAAACGCAAATTAGACATTTATTATTTTCAGTAGTAAAAAAATGGGGTAGCTAGCTCAGTGATCAAGTCGGCTTGTGCATCCTGAGAACCCTGGCTCCCCCACTAGTAACATCTATGGGGTCCGTGATTTGACGGCTGGTAATCGCACTTCACGCGCAAAATATATCACTTACCGAGATCTGCTTCGGCAAAGTGCCACACCCAGGAGACCTATTCTAATTCTTGGCGATTGCTTGGCGACTAGTTTGATGACGTCACAGTACAATCAATATCATGAGAATTTTAATTTCTTACGTTGGTATTAATTAGGGTTGTTGATTTCCACCGAATTTCGAATTTCTGAACATTCGAATCTTCGAATTTTTGAATTTTTTGAACTTTTCGAATTTACGAATTTTTTGAACTTTTCGAATTTACGAATTTTTTGAACTTTTCGAATTTTCGAATTTTCTATTTTTTTGCCAATTAATTAATGCCATCTGTCATCTCCAAGTACGCTCACGCATAATTCGTGAAAAGTCGGACACGAATTAAATAATAAATTCGGCGAAGTATTCTGCAAAAACTCTGCAAGGTTAGGCGTCTTAATTAAGCCATCTACTCTCTTAACCGCCCATCTAAATGCTATGGTTTTTTAGTAAAACGTTTTAAAATGAGAATAAAAAGGATACAAAAACGTTTTAAATATAACGTTTTTGACAGTGTAACGAAATTTTATTAATAATAATTTGCTTAAACTTGACATATCGCAAATTGATGTAATTTTTAGTAATTTTCAAGCAATTAGTAATATTAAAAAAAATTATATAAATTTTAACAAAATCTTAAATAAACATTGTTACATTAAAAATTATTATTAATGTGTAGACGACAATGTTGTTATCCTAATTGTCGGTAATGGGCATCTGCACCTGGATTTTCTGCAATAATTATAATGATTAAATTAATAATATAAATAATAAACATTTTATAATAATATACCGTGCACAAAACATATTAAATTTTTCTAATTTCAAAACTTATCAACCAAAAATACTAAACGACTGACGCCATGACACTTCGCAACAGCCTTGTACTAGTCGCCTGCATACGCGACTTCGCAAGCGACTAGTCGCCAACAATGACGTCAGGACTGTACTTTTTAACTATACCGACAGATGGCGCCAGTATCAAAGTCGCCAAATATGACGTCAAACGGTCGCTAAATCCAGTCGCAAACGAATTAGAATAGGTTTCCAGTAATGGGTAGAAGGCGTGATATACTTATTTATATTTATTTTAGTACCATAATCGTAATGTTGTGGATATAAATTATTACAAATATTTATGTATGAAGTTACAAAGATAGATTTCCATTATAACTAAAATATCAAATGTTACAATTCATGTTTGCAACAACTCAGAATAATTACAGTTTGTGGCGTGAATACCAAATATAGACGTATATATTATCGCTCCATTACCGCCATTATAATGATAATAATCTGCTATCAACAGATTTGATTAATTTCCAAATTTAGTAACTAACTGTCTAATACATTAAAGCACAAAGTAAATACAGACGTATAAATTATCATACATGCTCTGATAAACTATCAAAACTAACTAATAGATGTATTTTGTAAAATAAAATAAATAAATATATCATTATGCCTTCTACCCATTACAGAGTGTGGTACTCTGCCGTAGCAGATCTTGGTAAGTGATATATTTATGCGCATGAAGTGTGGTGACCAACCCTTAAATCACGGCCTCCAAAGATGCTAGTGGAGAAGGAGCCATATGGGTAGTATTAACGTGGTGAAAATTATTTGTTGGTTGTGAGAATTAAACTCGGGTTCTCAAATTTACAGGCCGACTCGATACCACTGAGCCACCTACCCCATATTTTATAAAATAATATTAGTATTATGCAAATTTTATATTTAGCTAAAGTATATTTTGTAATTTCTTTGTATATTTTAGCAAAAAAAAATAAAGATATGAAATAAAATATTATGGAAGTATATTTTATTCATAAAAACAAAAGCGTATAAATTGGAATGTAACTAATTAATTTTTTATTATGTATTTAGGTGAATGTTTGAACAAACTTGAGACGATTTACAAAAAAGAAATGTCAAATATAATAATGTTATAAACAAACATATTTCAAGAAGGTTTTCTTAATAATAGAATAAATAGGTATTTAAAAAAAAAATAAATAATTGTATAAGATTACGTAGTTAATAGAAACGTCCTTTAAATGAAAAATGAAGTTTTACTGCATTCCTTTCGTAGTTTTCTAAAGAAATCATTCTAGTCTATAAAGACTTTTATGCACAACCGGGCCGAAAAGCATGTGTTTAGCCCTAAAAAGCAGGCTTAAACACTTCTTTTTGGCCCACCTAATAGTTTTTTAGGAAACAACTTCCAAAGAATACATCAATCGATATGGATCCAGTTCAAAATCTTGTAAGTTGGATGTATCGACCTCAACAGCTAAGTCAGAAAATAATCTAATTAAATATAACGCGAGAGTTCGATACATTAGAAAATAATTCTCCAGTATCTTTCTCAAACTTCTTGTCATTTGGCAATAGCCACTCAAGCCCTACGGGCTTTCGTGACTATTGCCTGGCAACAAGTTTTCGAAATATCTGTCAAATTATTTTCAATTTATTCTCATTCTCTTGTTATATTATTACTGAAAATTGTTTGTCGGCTGTGGGAATTGAACCAAGGTTCTCGAATCCACAGGCCGACTCGATACCATTAAGCCACCTACCCCATAAAATTTTCTATACTTTATTCATAGTAATTAAGCATAAAATTAAAATTACATGCATTCTTGAATTTATATGTTTACAGTAATAATTAGTGATACCGCGAGACGAGTCGTCTCGACAGAGTTGTTCTCGTCTCATCACGATCTCGATTAGAGTGTCTTATCTCGAAAATTTTATGACGTCTCTAGAATATGTGAGACCTGCAGCGCTGCAGACATGAGCAAACGTATCTAAGCAAAGTAATACTATTTTTATTCATAAATAAATTACTTAACCTCGTGTACCTATTAAGGCTAAGTACACCGCCAAAAGTTAAATTTTAAACTTGGTTTAAATAAATAAAAGCAAAGCGAAGTTTACTTCAATGTGGAATAATTGATATTGCTGTGAAACTTTTGATATGTTTATTTAATCCAAGTTTAAAATTTAACTTTTGGTCGTGCAATTGCCTTTAGATGTGCAAAATTATGTTTAAAACAACTTTTAATTTAAATCTTATCCAATGCATTTAAAATAAAATAAATAAATATATCATCACGCCTTCTACCCATTACCGGGTGTGGCACTCTGCCGAAGCAGATCTCGGTAAGTGATATATTTTGCGCGTGAAGTGCGGTTACCAGTCGTCAAATCACGGCCTCCACAGATGGTGATGGAGGAGCCACAGGGGTAGTTTTTGAAATTATGAAAATTGTTTGTCGCCTGTGGAAATCGAACCAGGGTTCTCAGGATCCACAGACCGACTTCATACCACTAAGCGAGCCACCCCTAATAGTTATTTACATAACAAGCATCGAAAGTGTAAGATAACGTGCGAGTGTAAAATTGAAAAACGAGGCGCGCAGCGCCGACTGATTTAATTACACGAGCACAGTTATCACACTTTCGAGCGAGTTATGTACACTATTTTTCAGACGACCACAAAATATTTCTAAAAACAGTTTACAAGAGCAATGTTGTTACACTTTGACAGCTGATGCGTTTTTGTAGGTAAGCGTTGACATTTGACGTTTAAGGTTATGTATTGTGATACCAACTGTACTAACCGTAATGTCAAAATATTAAATAATGCTAGAATATTAGTAAATAAGTAAATTAATTTAATAAAATAAGATTTATCTGTGCAAATGTGTTGAAAAATCTGCCAAAACTTCGATTTAAATAATAATACAAATACTTTTCATTTATTTTACTATTTTCTTTCATCGTAACGCCATCTGTTGTCAATCAGTGGAACTTCACCTGATATGTTAGAAGTGTGTTATACTAACATACGAGATGTATGTTATATTCAACTTTCCGTAGTAGTTTATGATGTTGTTATGGTTACTTTCATAAGTGGTCGTCTGAAAAATATAAAACGAAATGTCCAATTTTCATTCATGTCTCGAAAATATTGCCCTCGTCTTTAAAAATCGAATTTACTCTGGTTTAATTTTTTCGAATATTCGATACGAGATCTCGAAAAATCAAGATTTCGCGGCATCACAAGCAAACAAATTGTTTTTATATCTTGTTTGTTATATTTCCCACCTAAATTTATTTTATAATCAATTATCGTTTGGGAAACATAAGAAATTGTTTATTATATTTCTCAGTTAGATTTATTTTATAAGCAATTATAGTTTAGCAAATAAGAAATTGCATCATGTATATTTATTATCAGGAAAATCTAAATACATCAAATCGTGTTAATTAAAAATAACATCAACAAATCTTAATAACATCTTCTTATTTTGTCATCACAATTTCATAAATATTTCACAATGAAAATCTTGGTAATTATTTTTTAAACAATGAATTGCAAAATTCATACATAATTATTATTTTAATTTTCAGCGTAAACCAACATGACGACAAATTAAAATAGCAATTAATTAATGTTTAATATTGAACAAATTGTGTTGAATAATTATACAAATTTGCATAGTACTTCTGTGGCTACACAATGCACGAAATACAATATACAATATTATCAGATGCCTTTATTGATTTTCGTGTCAGATGTTTACTTGAATGCTGAACTATTTAAATATTTATAAGATTCCTTTGTTCGCCTGATCTGAATCAGTTTAGTTGAATCGGTTTAAATTTAAAGTAGAACTACATTTAGTAGATACTTGGTGTGATGCAGTGGCGGCTCGTGAGTATCGAGCAGTGAGGCGAGTTGGCCCAATCTAATAATCGGGAAAAAAGAGAATAATAATAAAAATATATTTTCTTCAAATCGTTATTTAAACTCCAACTTTCCTACTTTCCAGCCGTCTATTCACGGACCCCAAAGATGTTAGTAGTAGGGTAGTTTTATTCTAAAATTTGTCGACTGTGGGAATCAAACTCTGCCCTACCCTACTTTTGTTTGTAATATTTTCTCGATTATTTTTTGACGTTTCTCAAAACCAATGAAATGCTTTATTGTATGTCACGTGTCTGCGTTTTAACCAATCCTGTCATTATTATACTAAGAATAAAGCTCTTGTGATTATTCCCGGGAATAATCTCTGTAGATGCTTTTTTGTTTGTGAGAACTGATAGGTAGTTGTCATATAAATATTTAAAACTGTCAACGCGTCAAGTAAAATGTGTGAAAAAAATCGATTTAGTTCCATTTCAGCTACAGAAATACATCAACAAATTTTGGAAACAACTTCCAAGAATACATTAATAAGTAATCAATCTATATGGACCCAGTTAAAAATCTTTTAAGTTGAATAAATCGACCTCAAAAGCTGAGTCAAAAAAATAATCTATCTAAATATAACTCGAGAGTTCTATTAGTTATAAAATAATTCTCCAGTAACTTTCTCAAACTTGTTGCCATTTGGCAATAGCCACTCAAGCTCTTCGGGCTTTTGTGACTATTGCTTGGCAACAAGTTTTCGAAAGATCTGTCAAATTATTTTCAATTTATTCTCACTCTCTTGTTATATTATTAGTGATAAATTTACTTATGTTCAATAGTGTAAAATCAAATACTAGATAATTACTCTAATTCATGTGTAAATACAAGCAGACATAGTATCTATCTGTTGACTCTCAAACATTCCAAAATTACTGTAGAGAATAATATTTGGTGTAGACGGATCAGTGGAAAATGTACTGGACTCTGAAATTGAGAGCATGAGTTCGATTTCCTGAGTTGATGTAATTAATTTTCTTTCAATTCTAATTTTTCTTGTGGTTCCCTCCACTAATATTCTGGGGGGCTGTTAGGCAACGACTTGTAACTACCCTAAAGGCCAGTTTACAATATCTGGTTAACTACAACATCGTGTTTAATTACGGGTTAACTAGAAGTTATTGTTTTTCAAATGATAGTTAAGATGTAATTTGCAGTTAACTTTTACTCTCAGATTTGGTTGCAGTTTACTAGAATTTTTTTGCTTTACTCACTTTATAACCCTGTGCTGCATAAATTTATCATCAATTAAGTTTATTTTGTTTAATAAAATATAGAACTATGACAACCTGATTCACAGAAAAGTTTTAGTTAATTCTGAATTTTGAATTAGCAAATCTTATTCTAATTTTAAAATATTAATTCAAAACACTTTCAGAAAACCAATTGATAGCAAGATTACAATAGAATTTATTGAAACATTTTTGAAATTATGGTTTAGCTTAATTTGACTAATCCAAAATTCTTCTTCTTCAATGGCGCTACAGTCCAAATCGGGCCAGGGCCTACCGGGCACACCGAGCCGCAGTTTTTACGCTGTGCCGTACTGCCGGTTTCCGTAGTCGATGTTACTTTTTTTTAAGGCATGTGTATAAGTGACTAGCTTATAGCGCACGAGTATGATTAATACAAGTAACTGTATTTTTTATATTTAACGACAAATCATACTTTGTCGACAGGCGGATTCGAACTGACGAACCTTGGTTCGGATGACGTCACAGTATGTTAAGAGATGTGCCTTAACACGCTCGGCCATCGCGCCTGTAATCCAAAATTCAGGATTAGTTAAAACTCTTTTGAGAATTGGGTAATGAATGGTTAAGAAGTAAATGTATTTAGTGATTATGTTCCATTACGACGTTCGCAAATAATTAGATGCAGACCTATTTCTAAAAGTACGATAATCTCACCATCTCACTTTTTTAAATCGCTTTACGTTTTGAATTAATAAAAAGAATATTTGAGCAGTTATTATATAAAATTTTGAAGTTATTATAATATCCAACAAATTTTGTATTTTAGAAGAGGATTTGGGTTACATTAGTTTTTTTTTTTATATTTTTAATTTCATTCCATACATCTGTTTTCTGATATCAGTTAGCCGCGCCTCTTTTCTTATTTCGGTAACATCTTTTTGTTTCTCAAGGCATACGGGATTAAAATTTAAACCACCAAATTCTAGCCAGTTGTGACACATCGGTTCACAAAATGAACCACTCACAAAATTGCTTATGTGAAGTTCGACGCAAATCGTGATTCACCTATCCCCATTTGCTTTTTATAGTCCTAGCGTCAACCAGAGACCTGTCGCTAAATCAATGACGTTACAGTACAGTCAATATCATGGAGATTTTAATTTCTTACGTTGGTATTAATAGGAACGACGGAGTATTTTGTGTTGGTACTTTCTGACAGCAACTTGTTGATATTTGTTTTCCTTTGTTAAACTCAAATATTTGTATGTTGTTGCTTAAACTTGACATATCGCAAATTGATGTAATTTTTAATAATTTTCAAGCAATTACTAATATTTTTTTTAAATAATATAAATTTTAACAAAATCTTAAATAAACATTGTTACATTAAAGATTATTATTAATGTGTAGGTACACGACAATGTTGTTATCCTAATTATCGGTAATGGGCATCTGCAGTTTGATTTTGTGCAATAATTTTAATATTAATTTAATAATATAAATAACACATTTTATAATAATATACAGTGCACAAAACATATAAAATTATTCCAACTTCAAAACTTATCAACCAAAAAATGCTAAGCGACTGACGCCATGACACTTCACAACAGCCTTGTACTAGTCGCCAGCATACGCGACTCCTTAAGCGACCAGTCGCCAACAATGACGTCAGGGCTGTACTTTTTAACTATACCAACAGATGGCGCCAGTATCAAAGTCGCCAAATATGACGTCAAACGGTCACTAAATCCAGTCGCCAACGAATTAGAATAGGTCTCCTGGAGCTGCCACACGATCAGTTCTCAAAGTCAGCGGAAATGCGTTACAATAATATTCTAGAAATGTTTGAAAAATATATTTTTAAACTTTTTTATTTGAATTTCTCGTGCAGCAAGGGTCTAGAAAATCTGTGAATTGCCGTGCAGTAAAGAGTTAAAGCAATTAACAGTGTTTCTTTATAAAGTTGTTACATTTTTTTTGTCGTCGAATTTGTCCCTCCAAAATATTTTCATGATCTACTAAAATTAGTCGAATATTTTGAGGTTATAATTAATACTTATATTGCTTGAGTTGAGAATGACACACACAAGAAATAAGTTATATTTCAACAATGTTACCAACTAAAGATTAAAAGGATAACTTCAAGACTTCAAGTACCGTAACCAGTATTATAAAAATTCTTGAAAAATGCCTTTGATGTTAACTCAAAGTAAACGCCCTAAGAGCCGGTTTTTCCATCTTCGGATAAAGTTCCCGATATCTATCGGCAGAATAATTGAAAAAATATCGCATCAGAAAATAGTATTGAGTATAATTCCCATTTGTGGTATAATTTCGATGCGATATTTTTGTATTTAATCAACTAATAGTTATTGGGAACTTTATCTGGAGATGGAAAAGCCAGTCCTTAGTAAATAACAGGGATGCAAGACTTCGATAAAAGAAGGGTCCGAGAGGAAACAAAGCTGATTGATTTAAAAATAATTTCAATAGAGTTAACAAGACAATAGTAGCGATTCAGGAAATAGTACGTTGTAATGGTAGATGTCGAAGTTCTATGATATTACCCTCTGACCTATAATATACTCGTAAATAGAACCCGCTAAAGCATTGATATACTGTTCATAATACAGTTGCGTAACTACAAACTTTGAATTTGGAGGTCCGTATCACAATGAGGCTCTTACCTCTAGAATTGATTTACGTAAACATATGTTTTAAAATATGTATTTTTTACGAATATTATATTTATAATTAAATAGAAATATATTGAAAATAGTTACTCATTGCTTTGACTTGACAAAACAGATTAGTCGCTAGTATGAACACCGATTAAAGTCAACTAACGAACAGTAGTTGTGACTAACTAATGTTCCAAGAAAATGATTCGAATAAAAAAAGTTCAATATTTTATTGTGTGAATCTTATATTTAAAGCATTTCTAACAGGGTACCCAGGGACCTGGAAAACCGGGAAAACCGGGAAAAGTCAGGGAATTTGTATGTCAGGGAAAAATCAGGGAGATTTCAAAAAATAAAAAATTATCAGGGAATTTTAAATTCTTTTCTGGAAAAAGATGCAAATTGTCTATTTATTAAAAAGTTTTGATTTTTTGCTGCTAATATATAGTTAATTTTGTCATACAAATATGTTGAAACTTTTTATTATGTGAATTACACGATGAACGGCGGAATAAACCGAACAGATATTTTCTTTATTGTTAAAAAATAACTGCGCCTCAATCAACAGAGAAGCAAATTTAAGATATCGGGTCGTGCGGCCTACATATTGTCCACGGAGCACTACAAACAGGTCACAAAGCTTGCAAGTGGCAAGTGAATGAATTTCTTAGGGGTATTTATTACCTTTTCAAAGACTCACCGAGAAGACGGAATGATTTTATACACTGTAAAAAAAATTGTGTAAAATTTACACAATGGGTCAGTGGCAATTTTGTGACCACAATGGGTCAGTGTAAATTTACATAGCAGTGATTATTTACAGAACCTAGTAATACAATATACATAAGAATGTAGAATTACATTATAGAATGTAATATTACATACCAATGAAATATTATACAATTTGAAAATGTAATCCTTAAAAAGTTATGTAATCGCAACTGGGACATGTAAAATCAATACAAATTCATATGTGAATTCTTACATATGAAATGTAACATATTTAAATCCACTCTGTAATTTTTACATATGTCATGTTTCTCATCATTTGTTGTCTGTAAAATTTACATCTTTGTAATGTAATTATTACACAACCCATTTTTGAGTTTACTTTTCACATGTAAAATTTACATGTTTAAACAGTACTTTTTACCTAAATATTGTAATTATTATCTATTATATTACGTACAATCTGTATAATTTACATACTTGTAATGTAATTATTACGAAATCTATGCACTGCCTTTACTTTCAAAATGTAACAAACTTCTATAAAATTGCATTTATACAACCGTATTGTAATTATTACATAACTAATATTTCTTATTATTAATAAATAAATATAATATACAGAGAATTTTTACATAATTACCGTTTCATTGTACTGATCGATTGAAAGATTTTATTTGGACAATAGACATTGGAATACTGTTATAAATAAAACTGGAAAATGTAGTAAGAAATACAAGTACTGAAATTGTAAAAGAAGCATTTATTGTATATAAAAGTATAAAAATTAAATTAAACAGACATATAGAATTGATAAATAAGTAAACAACATAATTTTTTTATAAAGTAAATCTTTTAACAAATTTAATATAATTTCAGTTTATTACAAAAATTCATTACTTTAAATTTTGTAGCACTTTCCCGTTTACTTTTACTGGCAGAATCTGGATGTATCTTCAATAATTACCTCTATAAAATTCCAATGAAGCACTTATTTCTTCGGATAAACCATGTTAAAAAAATAGTACAGGGCAAACGTTTGTTTTAAAGTATCGTAAAACGATTTTGTTCCAATTATCAAGATGAATTCCCTCCACAAAAATATAATATATTGGTTCTCCTTGTGTATCTAAATAAAATTAATAAACATAAGATTAAATAAAAATAAATAAATAAATTTTATAGAACAGTTATTTATGTAACCTGTTAGGAAATGCTTCGTTTTGTGTAAAGAATGGGATCACGCAAAATCACACAAGCTACACAAAATTGCATTTCGTAACGTGTTCCATACAGAACTTTTTCAAATTTTTATTTTTAAAAAGATTTTTTTAACTTTAAAACGATGACATTATTCATTTTATGAAAAATATTGAAACTCGAATAGGTACGCTTATTTCAGTTATTAATTTTAAATTTTATTTTATTTTACACTACTTTGGCACATCTCCGATATTTTTCATATCTCGAATATGTCTGACTGAAGTGAGGTATCAAGTCATAATATAGAATAAGCGACAGAAAATGCATCATTATATGTAATATCAAAAAAAAATCTGACGTGATTTGGCTTATACAAAATTTGAAGAGTGATATGAAGAAAAAAGTAAAGTATATCAACGAGAAATTCATATCATCTGTCAGTTTTTAAAATTGATACTTTAAACGCTAGAATTAAAAAAAAATTATATTTACCAAAACTTAAATTACATGGGCTACCACATGGTGGATCGATATCATCTAATGATTTTCCCTCCTAAAATAAAAAACAACTTAAATGTAGTCACAGAACTTTGCATTTGTTTATTATCTATGTATGTATGTAGTATGCGATTTTGAGGTAGTGCCACAGGAATTATAAATATTTTTAAAAAACGTAAAGTACTAACCACGTAAAAATTTATAATATATTTCAGATCTTCTTGAATTCTAATTGCTTCAGATGACATTTTTCCAGAATCTTCTTCCTCGAATGACTTTTAGACAATTTTTTTAATGTTTGTGGACTCATTACAATTTATATTACAAAATTGCCATAAATTGCTTCTGTCCAAAATCTAAAAAGTATATCCTTGATTAAGCTACTATTAATTTTATTATAAACATTACTTACCAATATAATACTGCACTACACATATATTTAGCAAAATTAATTGAAACTAATAGACCTACTAACATTCTGCGCTACCAGACCAAGTGTGGACAAGAGAGAACATGTCCACAATGCGCATGACCTTGCATCACGTAGAACAACTTAACCAATGGGAAGACATAAAATTCACGGAAAAATGTAATATGATCCTATTGTGCTGTAAATATTACATAATTATGGAAATATTACATAAGTAAGTATAAAACTTAAATGAAACTGTATAATTACACATATAAAATACAAAATAATACAGTAACTATGTAATGTTTAAATTTTCTATTATATTTAACATATCAAACTAAATTTATACAAAAAGAGATGTAAATATTAAACGCGTTAAGTAATAATTACTGAAAAATTAAATATTATTACATTGTTTATTGAATTTTACATAAAAATATACTATTTTATATTTGTATGTAAATATATTACATAATCAATGTATTTTATGCGAAAAATATGTAATACTACACTTTCATATAAAATATATACATATTTATTGTAATAAAACAGAAACTCTGTAAATATTTAATTATATATGTATATATTTTACTATATATGTAATATTTTTATATTTTTTGTAATATTTCGTAAATTTACGTAAAACCTGTAAATATCTTGTTAAATATTTAAAAAAATAAATATTTATGTAATATTTCGTAAATATACATTATATTGTAATTTTACATAGACCGTCATGAATTATTTACATTGAACGATAATGTAAAATTACATGAATTTTTTACAGTGTAGGCCTCACAAAATGCAAAGTATTTCCAAAAAAAAATTGTGTAACCCGATGGGTGGAAAATGCAGAGACAGCTAAAACTGCACTTAAATTATGGGATAATATAATACTGTACGTCGAACATAAAAATACTAAATTACCGTCGAATATTTCAATCAAAAATGTTAAAATTGGTTTAAGTGATAAACTAATGAAAGTAAAATTGCCATCCTGGAAAACCTGGAGAAGTCAGGGAATTTTAAAACTCACGTTGGCTGGGTACCCTGTCTAATGAATAGATAGGTAATAGTATTTTATGCACCAAGGGGGTTAAGTTATACACAGAGGGTGACGGTGTGAGGCGTGTTTCTTTGGATTGTGATTGTGATTTTCTAAATCATGATTCCTTTGATCGTGATTGCGTTGAATCATGATTAAATATGATACTGAAGAAAACATCGAACAGGAATAATTATTCAAATCCAACCCGATCGACACGATCCTATAGTATGAACGTTAAAATAACTGCAAATGTCAAATACACAAACTAACCTATTTTAAAATTTCATAAATGAGTGTCCATGTAAGCCATTTAAAAATTCTTCCAGAAGCAGCCAATTTCCCTTAATTCCACAAATAGAGCACATAAATTTATCATCAGACGCCATTTTTAAACCTTCGATGTGAATCAGTCAACATGAATCATAGAAAAAGTATGATTCAGAAGGGTAGGGGGATTGTCGTTTCGTGATCACAAAATGAAAGAGTAGGGATAACGAATAACGAACGAAGAAACATGATTCTTCATGATCATGTTAAGTTTGATCACTTTGATTACGAATCACAGTCCAAAGAAACACGCCTATTGTTATCGCCTGAGGTTATGATCATCTAGTAACGGACGTAGTGCATACAAAATTTTATTTTTCACTAGAATATGCAAAGTTTTAATTTATAATAATTAAAATTAAATTAAAACTAAATTCGATTAGTGAATGAAACTTAATTGTTACGAGTATGTACAAATAAAGTAAATAATAAGTGGGCGTTATGAATCATATGTTCGCTTATTATGCCCCGGACATAATGGTGTTGTTTACATACTTCGTAACATAGTAATAAACAATAAATTAGATTCAAGTGAAACAAAAAAAATATTTTTTATGTTTATTTTACATTGTTCAAATCTATATTCAAGTAGCGACCGATCGGTTTCAACCATTTTATTTATCACTTATCTCTAAAATAAATTTAAAAAGTTTACAGCGTAAATAAAGTTAGTAAACTGGTAGTTAATCACTCTTAATCGGTTGTTCATATTAATCTTACTCGCGTTAATTATACTAAATTTTAAAGCGATACAAAAATTGAGTAAAATTAATTTTAAGACTTTTTTAACAAAATTGAAAATTTTGGCAATGTAATTAAACTATTTGTTTATGTTTTGTGTAACATTAAATTTTGTGTCTTTTGTTATCTTCTATTTTATAGTAATAGAGACTTATAATTTTGACGTCACATGCAGCAGACACGAAGTTTACTTCCCCTCCACACAATTTGGTGTGAAACAAAAAAATTGTAGAAAGAGTGAGATGATACCATGCCGAGTCGATCAACTGCTTTCTCCTTTCGGCACTTCTTCCCGCATATCCCCATAAACGTCAAACTGTAAAGCTATACCATGTTCGCAGCATAATAAATGATTAAATTCTATTTTACTCACTAGATGGCAACCGAAAAATTTGAATTGCATAGGTCCCTATTACGGCTCGCGCCACTGCTCTAATTTGTTTATCCAAACGCAAAAATATTGTATTGTTTTTGTATTTGTTTATAATTGAATATTGTTTCAATATCCAAGATCAAAATTAAAAAATATGGTTTTTGTTGAATTAATAGGCCATGGAGAAAAGATAATGAGATATTTTCTCCTGTTGTTTTTAATTTTTGTAAATGATTTTAGGCTGCACTGTTGATCACTATTTTTGCGAAAAATTATATTACTTATCGAGATATTCTATGCTGTACCAAAGATTCATACTCCGAAAGAAAAATCGAATAAAGTGGTGTGATGATTATACAGATGTCAAACTAAATGTATTCAAATGGCAGCACTTTTTATTTGTGACATCAATAGTTCTGGACGAGTCGTTTTCGTATCACTAATGTCGTGAACAATGAATTAGGGCACTAAAAATAAAGGAATTATAACTCACATTGCACAATTCATTTTAAAAGAAATTACTTCACAATTTCAAAATTAATTATAAATACATAATTTATTATTCATGAACTAATAATCGACATTAGCGCTGCAATACAGACTTGTCCAGAACTACATAAAATTCATAAAAAGCGTTGCCTGTTACAAGTCTGTATATATTATGTCTGTGGTTGTACTTAACCATTTTTTACAATAGGTAAATGCAGCTAAGCGTTACACCACCTAGCGGTAATTTTTAGAACTACTGTATCCAGGACTCATTTTGAACTGTTTTATATTTTAGATACAGATATTTTGAAATATTTTCGGTGTGTTGATAAAATATATAATGTAGAACGATTATTACTGTGTACCAGGGTGTAAAAGAAACATCCAGATGTATCCTTTCATGTATTGGCAAAGAAAGAAATACAAAAAGCAAAATTTAAGACAAAATTTAGATTTGCCGAATTAACAGATAAATATACAGTGTGGATTATGCGATTAAAAATAGGGAAAAAAAGTTAATCCGCGTACGGTAGTATGTTCCCTACATTTCACAAAAAATTCTTACATTATTGTTTCAACTTTAATAGTAGTAAAAGAATGTTAGTTCAGGAATGTTTACGTTACCAGAGATACGTCTTAGGATCAAAAATAATATTTTTACTTCAATTGCCATGGTGATAAATAATAATAATAAGAACTTTTATTAGTTCATACGAAGACTGATATTTTTAGTCCTAATGAAATAAATAACTCTTTTTTATGGCAAGTAGTCAATCAAGTAATATGAAAATAGAACTGTTGCCAAATAAAAAATTTCACTGTACATCTCAAAGGAAATGCAATACCTATTAATTTGCTAAAGGCAAACAATAAATAAATTCAAAATAGTGACAGAATTTTGAGAATGATATAAAAAATTTCGCACAAAGTGAACATTAAAACGCTACACATAATAATGTCGAAATAGAGAAATGTCACGATACAAATACAATAGAAGAGACAGATCAGTAGATACTATAATAAATTTATTAAATAATCAACCGAAAACGTTTGGAAATTCTGAAATACAAGTAAATATTTAATAAATACAGAAAGAGCACTTGACCATTTCAGGCTTAGAAAATTTTGATATAGGTACTAATTTTTATTCTAAATTCAAGAGATTTAATATGTAGTGACAATCATATAAATAAATTAAATATAAAAGATAAAGTTATTTTGTGTTTTATAATATTAAAGTGCCATTTAAGTTTTGTAGTTTTAAAACTTCAAAAATCTATCCTGCATACAGTAGTTCGCGAAGTATTCTAGGTGGCGCAGCGATCTTAATTTTATTTGCCTATATTTATGTTTGGTGGGGACAGCGAGAAAATAAAGTTGGTCAACAAATACGTAGTTAATCACCCATAATTGTAGTTTATATTAGCAATATTAGCAATCGTTATTGACTGCATGAAACAGCCTTCGGTACCTACATATATTATCTAGAGTTTATATTGACAATGAGAGTGACCAATGATTATTAAATAAAAAAGGTTAGTCTTGGTTAATAGTATGACTAACGAAAATCTAAGAAACATTTTTTTTTATGATAAAAGTTCTGTGTTTCATTAGAAAGTGAATCACAGATCGCCGGTGACACTACTGACCGCTACTTAATTTACATGATAGAATATATTATAATAATCCTTCCTACACTAGTTACGAGTATGTGTAATCTGTCTTATTTACCTGTTGTATTTATAGAAATATGAATAGTGGCTTTCCTCGAATTGTAACATGAGAGATGTTATCTCAATGAAGTACATGAGAGTTAAATTACATCTCCAGGCTATAATAGAATAATAAGACAGCGAGTTACGCCAAGAACATATTTCACTAAATAATGTAAGATTCTCTTTCTAGAATATGTGGCTTATTTTATTAGACTTGTTGCTTGTGTGATATGACATGTTTAACTAATATACATACAGGATGTACATTATGTATGGAAAAATGTTAATAAGAATCATGATATCGCTCATTTGCGACAAGAATGCTACAATTTAAAATTTGGTATTTTTTAGTTAAATGTATACAGAGCTGGGCAGTAGCTAGCTACTTTTGTAGCTTAGCTATTAGCTTACCTACGTTTATCTTAGCTGTAGCTGTAGCTTAGCTAAATGTGAAAAAATATAGCTGTAGCTTGTAGCGAACTATGTTTTTTTCTATTAGCTTAAAAATATAGTTATAACAACTGAAGCTACTTTTTGTAGCCTAAAGCTACTTTTTGTAACTTAAAGTTAACACTGTTCATTAATAAATACCTATTAATTTTTGTTTTGTATTTGAATTGAACCTTCTTAGTTTTCTATAACTGTAGGATAACAAATTATTATATAGTTCTATTAACATATTTTATTTTTCACTTGTTGTTAACCTATCCTACTTTTGTATTAAATATTAGATGAACTAAACATAGATTGTTTAGGAGTCTTCTGTTAATGTGACTGTTAATTTATTCCGATATAAATAAAAATTATACCATCAAAAATTAACAGTACATTTGTCCATTTGCGATTTTTGATATTTATGTACATAATAGTAAATTAACAGTCGTTATAACGAAAGACTGATCAACTGATCATATGACCAAAGGCAAATTTAATTAGTCACAATAATTGAAAAAAGTAGTTTTAAAAATTAACAGCTACTTTAACGAAAGCTTTTAGCTGTAGCTTAGCTATATTTTACAAAATGTAGCTTATAGCTGTAGCTCAGCTACTTTTTTAAAGAATAGCTGTAGCTGTAGCTTAGCTACTTTTTATTAAGTAGCTTGCCCAGCTCTGAATGTATAGAAGAAATAAAAAAAATGATCTTCAAGAATATGGTTCCACGCACACCAGCTGATATAATTACCAAATTGTACATATAGACCAGTTTTTCTTAATCTATTTGTCATCGTGGACTCTAAAATTTTCCAAGTAAAATAAATATAAAAATAATAATTACAGAAGAAAATACTAGAAGACAATTAAAATTTGAGGTATCTAAGTTTCGCGGACTCCTTGAGGTCCTTTCACGAACTCTCAGAGATCCGTGGATCCCTTGTTAGAATTACTGATGTAAACAATTATTTTTGCATAATTACAAAATATGTACTAAATTTTTAGTTATGACGATAAATTGTTTGTATAAAAAAATATAAATATTGATTTGATGGAAAAATTATTTCGCATATTTTGGTATACGTACAAAATATTCTTTATGGGGTAAGTGGTTCAGTGGTATTCAATCCGACTGTGGATTTGAGAACCGGGTTCAATTCCCACAGCCGCACAGTGGGTCAAATCGGGATTTTACATACATACATACATACATACATATCTTCACGCTATATCCCAACAAATGGGGTAGCACGAACCCTAAAATCACTCATAAAACATTCACTCATCACACCCATCAAACAACCAGTCATCGTCAAACATTTTCATCCAAACATACCACCCTCACTTCAACCACTTTCATTAATCACTCCATATAAACTCATTCATTTATTACACTCGAAATTATTATCACACAACAAACCTTCAATCACATCATTGCTTTTCACTTACCATTCATTTTCTTTCTTCAACGTACATAACGTATGCATAAAAAATCTCAAATTACTCACGTTTACTCCTAACAACGAATCTAATAACGAAACTAACAACGAAGCTACAAGATTAGAAAAGATGAAAGCGATAGTCTGCACTTATATATGAAAGAAAAAACCACACAATGCAGTAACTGAAAATGAAACAAAAAGATAAGAAAGAGAGGGAGCGTCGCCCTGCGCTTGTTTTTGAAAGTGATTTTACTGTTCAAAAATCGGTGGAGACCTTAATATCCATCGGATCTGGATATATTTTTTTTCTAATTAAAGGTAATTAAATTCCCCACATAACTTTGTCAAATTTGATTAATTACATAATAAACTGTCGAAAACTGTAAAAAATATTAAAAATTTAAATAATGAAAATTATGTATTCTTATATTATTTTTACATATGAAAGCAATATGACAGATTTTACAAAGCTATTGACAGATGTCAACTTTATATTATGTTGAGAATAATTACACTACAGATTCCCTGTCTTAAGATACCCTAACTAAATTTCTAATCTATTCATTAAATTGTAATTATTCTCAACATAATATAAAGTTGACATCTGTCAATAGTTTTGTAAAATCTGTCATGTTGCTGTAATATATTAAAATAATATAAGAATAACTAATTTTTATTGTCTAAATTTTTAATATTTTTTACAGGTTTTTGACAATTTATTATGTAATTAATAAAATTTGACAGAGTCATTTAAAAATCAGCCTCGACAGATGTGTAGGGAATTTAATTACCTTTAATTTAAAAAAAAAATATTCTAGATCCGATGGATATTAAGGACTCCACCGTTTTTTGAACAGTAAAATCCCGATTTGACCCAATGTGAGCCGCCAAAAAAATTTCATTACTTTTAACATTAATCTTGTGGTTCTTTCTACACTAACATCTTTGGGGGCCTTTATTTGTCGGTTAGTAATCGCAATTCGCGCTCATAAACATATCACTTACCGAGTTCTGTTACGACAGAGTGCCCTGTAGGGTAAAGGCATGATATATTTATTATTTATATTAAAAAAAAAATTGTTTTATGTTTTTAATGCATCGTATAATTTGTATTGTTTTATTTAACAAAGACACTAATTTTATACATAATTGTACCAAAAAAGAAAATAATATTAATTATCTAATATCTAATTACATGTTTTTCTTAGTTTTCACGGTTACTTGGTTAAAAATATCGTTTTTTTTTGCATATTAGTCATTAAATTAAAATAAAGTGTTTGCTACATTGTACTTGATTTATGCACAGGTGCACGAACGATTCTTAAATATTAAATTTAATTTATATTAATAAAAGCAAATTGCAGTTACATATATGGAATAATTGTCATTGCTGTCAAATATTTAATACGCTTTTATTTATTAAAACTTAGTTTAGACGTTTAGATTTAGATCTTCTTGGCAATTAATAAAAACGTAAGAACATGCTATTGATATTTGAACAACTGTTAAAAATTTTAAATTTTTATTTCTGAAAAATTAATCTCATATCAATATGCAAAAAATACGTGTACAACACATAACGAAAGCATTTTTCTTAACTTATTTAATTAATACACTCTGGCTTTGCTGCCGTGCATCAAATTTCAAATTCATGAAAAACAGTTTTAATTACTAGTTGTACAAATAACTATTAAATAGCAGTCATATGTAACATTAGATACATAATAAAAATCAAACCGTGTCATTTAAAAAATATATATCACATCTTACGTCATCAAAACAAAAGAAATAATTTTTTTGCCAAAACATGTGCAATTATTTGGCATCCAAACAATATTTACTGTTTTTCTTTTTTATCATAACAATATTTCAGTTATTAGCATTCTTCAGTACTTAATATACATCTGTATGCGTAGGTAGATAAATTTTAGATATATTTGATTTATTTTTGCTAAAATTTTCAGAATTCACTATTTAGAATTATTCTGGCAAGTTTAGTTTAGATAGAATGGAAGATCAATGTCTTCGAAACGCTTTTTATAATCAATTTATAATATTTGTTTCTTCTAGTTAAAAATAAAATAACAATCTTAGTTACTTCGTAAAACTATTACTTCGATTATAAAATAGTCAAGATATCGTTTTAGTTTTAATATAACCGACCTACTTAAAATGGAACAATTATTTTTTTATTACAATAGGCGTATTCCATTTGCCATTTGGATCAAATCTAACTTACATTTACTGAATCAGATATTTTATTTATGGTAGATTACTTCGCATGTTTACTTCCAATACTAGAATTACAGATTCTAATTTACTTTGAAGTAATTCACCCAAATAAGTGCATCAGTTTGCATAATTCAGTTCATTTAGTCATGTGTCGAATATATCTTAACTGCTTTAAGTGAACCAAATGGCAAATGGAATACAGCTAATATTGTCGCAGCACTGAGTACTTACTTTCAATTAAAAGAAAATAAATCATGTTTCTGTTAACTATAAAACTGATGCCTATAATAATTTGAAATATGCTCAATTTTTTTTAAGGAATTTACAAGTTTAATTATGCCTATCTTTTATTTTTTGCTTTTTATTTTTGTTTTTTCAGATATTTTTTCTATTTTTGTTATTCATATGTATCTATTTTGGTGTTTTGACATATATTTTATTTTATTTATGATATTTTATTTATGTTATATTTTACATTTATTGAGGTTTGTTGGACATTTTGTATTATTTGTTAGTTTTATATTATTATTATTGTATTGTATTTTAGATTTGCTCAGGGTGGATAAAAATCATGATTTTTTTTAAAAAATAAAAAAAATCTATTTTTTCGATTTAAATCAGATTTTTTTGATTTAAATTAGATTTTCTAAATTATTTTTAAAATACCCGTTTTTACGTGTATTTTGAATAACATTTTTAAATATTATGTATTGTGTAATGTGGTGGATGTCCCAAAAAGATGAATTCGGACCAAATAAAGATATAATATTGAAAATTATAAAATCACTTTTATCCGCCAATTCGTCTTCAGATTGTGTTGAGCGAGTTTTTTCATCATTTGAACTTGTGCATTCAAAATTGAGAAACCGACTAGGAACTGAAAAGGTTGGAAAACTGATCTTTTTATTTAAACATTTTAATAATAATGTACCACTAAATGAATAAACGTTTCTACTTTTTTTTTGTTATTTGAATTGTTATATTTTCATATTCAAATATTTATAATTTATTAAAACATGTTTTTATTTTTTTACTGTGATTTTTTTTGTATTTTTAATTTAATAAATTCATATACAATAATAAAAATTATTCATTTATATTTAAATTATTAAATTTAATTTATCTTGATTTAAATCAATGATTTAAAAAAAATCACTTGATTTAAATCATGATTGAAATCAATTTGATTTAAATCTCTCAACCCTGGATTTGCTGATGATGAATTAATTTTTTTTAGTTCAAAACGTTCAAAATATATATTTAAAAAAAATCAATATTGGATTCCAAAAGCCTTTAAATTTATTTTATTTTAAAATGAATCATACTCAAACTTTGAGTGTGATCGTTAAAAAAGTATACCTACATAATTTATTTGGGGAAAGAATAAATTTCAGCGCAACTGTCCTTACACTTTTATTATCCAAAATTTGTTCCGGTTCAGAGATAAATTTTCCTTTTTACTCAGGTTAATCCACCCTGTTCGTACCGGAAGTATCCTATATCGGATGTTCGTAGCGTGTTTCCGTATCCGAGATCCGGTGTCTTTTAGGGAATTCAGGTGTTTTAAAATGTAAAGTAGATGGTTTTTTCACCACTTAAAAAAAGGTCGCTCTCAAATTTTCTTCCGTAAAAATTTTCCATTCCCTTTGCCTATCAAATACGTCACGTACGATGTGAATCCTTCAAAATAAATCAAAGGATCATTTTTTGTGAGTATACGTACTGAATTAAATCTTGCTCACAAGAACTTTTCAATTAATATTAAAACTAAATAAATATATCATCTCGTCTTCTACCCATTACTGAGTGTGGCACTCTGCCGTAGCAGATCTCGGTAAGTGATATATTTATGCGCATGAAGTGTGGTGACCAGCCCTCAAATCATGGCCTCCAAAGATGTTAGTAGAGGAGGAGCCAAAGGGATAGTTTTAATGCGGTGAAAATTACTTGTCGGCTGTGGGAATCGAACCCAGGTTCTCAAATCTACATGCCGACTCTATACCACTGAGCAATCTACCCCATTAAGTTAATATTCTAAATATATAAAGACTTGTCGCTCTAGATGTTCTCCTGATTTTGCCCCCAGGATACAACATGTCAAATCTTTTTTACGCTAAAGAATCTATTTTCATGTGTCTTAGCCATAAAAAGTGGGCTTAAACACTTCTTTTTGGCCCTATGGATACGTAAATAAAATGACAAATTTTGTTTATTGTGAATACTCTATTTTGCAAAACGTCATTTTGGCATATACATAAATGTACCTGCTTTAATCTTTTAACTAACATCTTTGGGGGCCGTGATTTGACGACTGGTAACCGCACTTCACGCGTAAAAT
Organism: Pterostichus madidus; assembly: GCA_911728475.2. Lineage (NCBI taxonomy): Eukaryota > Metazoa > Arthropoda > Insecta > Coleoptera > Carabidae > Pterostichus > Pterostichus madidus. The sequence continues at coordinate 14,332,644 of OU452306.1, forward strand.
ATATCACTTACCGAGATCTGCTTCGGCAGAGTGCCACACCCAATAATGGGTAGAAGGTGTGTTGATATATTTATTTTATTTAAATTTAAAATTAAATGTTCTTTTGTTGTGCATAAAATATTGTATGTACCACAGAAATTAGTGTTTCTGATCCTGAGCATGTTATTAACCCTCGGCGCTTTGCGCCACGTGCTAATAATCATGCCACGGACCAAAAACGCCTGTCTTTACCCTTGATACATAAATAACTATTATCCTATGGCTTAGGCATTGCTAACATGTTGCCGCAATTTGACAAGTGATAACAGTATATCTCCGTAAAAATAAAATGTCGTGTACTATATTATCGGCTAGCAGCGAAATACCTTGGCAATGAACAGAATACCGAACTCAAAAATTGTATTATTTGTACCAGTTATTTTTTATATTAGAACGCTTTCTTGGCGACGTACACTTTGCTCGCACTTTTAACAAAAACAATAAATCCGTAAAATACTTATCTCATATTTGCACGCTATATTTTAGCTCAAATTATGCAAAGTTTTATATTTTTATTTGAAACAAACGAACTCGAAGCCCATAGAACGCACGCTTCACACGCAAGCGTTATGCTGGATTTTGCAAAAAATTACCAGCCAGATTCTCAAAAAACTTTTTGCTAATCCTGAATTTTAGATTAGTTAATTTTATACTAGTCCGACTTAAAAAGTTGATACTTTTTGGCCCGGTTGTACAAACATTGGTTCATATTAAGCTTTACTGAACTACGGTTTTATAGAACCAGAGTTCAAATTGGCTGTGCGTTGTACAAAATAAATTGAATGCAAGTTCAGCTGAACCTCAGCTGAACTATATAACTAATAAAAATTACTTCAGTTGGTAATGCGTAATGTCAAATGTCATAAATTTTCTTGGTTATTTTATGTCAGTTTGAATGGAATATAATAAGGTAAGTCAAATTAACGTTAAATATTTCGCATCAAATGCATTATATAGTTCAATGATTTTATCGATTTAATTTTTCACAGTTTTGCTACATTATTTATTTCATTATTATGATACGATCAGAAAATTTTACAAATTCAGAAGAGACAAAATGATACTGTTGATAAAAAAAAAATTATGTGTCTGTACTCAAATGTAATATGCGATATAAACATGAATAAAAAGAAAAAAGAATTTAATAAAAATAATGAGATTTATTGTTCTGCATTTTAATATAAGTATTATGCTATCAATTGATCTTGACTCTTTATGAATGATTGTACTAGTAGTAGATTTATCAAATCCACTAAAATCTCCTGCTACTTGCAAAAAAGGACCAGTTGCAGAAAAGCAGAGTTATTTGCCGAAAATACGGTGTTGTTCCTTAAATAAATTATTTATTATGTACATATGTAAATGCTAATCTTCAAGTATAGCTGTTACTTTACTTATCTCTTTGTGGAAGAACAAATTTCATCTTTAATTTTTTCTGTTATATATTGTACAGCAGCTTTCGACAAATAGAATCTCGCACAAAGTTCTTTATCAGTTCATTTTTTAAAATCATCTTCGCCTATTCCACATTTTTTTACAGCTCTACGCCGTTTTAATATATTTATTAATTCAAATATATCTTCATCGTCACTTAAAATATATGTATTAATTAATTCATAATTTTAAAATAATATCTGTCACGTTAATCAAATTGACACATGATGTTATTTTGTTCATTGAACTGTGGTTGAACTGCAGAATTCGGCCGCTCTTTGAACCAAGCTCATTATTTGAACCAGGTTTGTATAACGCAATCTGTCATCTCATTGTAAGTCAAAACTGAACTCACACTGAACCTATATTGTACAACCGGGCCTAAGAAAACTAAATGGTATGAAGATTATATTTAAACTTTTTTGGGAATATGGTTTAGCTTAATTTGACAAATTGAAAATTCAGGATTTGCTGGATTCTAGCTAAAACTCTTTTGAGAATTGGGCTGTAAATAATTTAATATTGCATTGTCTAAGGTCTGCAATTATTGTCGAATTGTAAAATGAAGAGAATATAGAATGACAGGTATTTATTTCCTTTTTTTACTCGTGAAATTTATGTATTTATTTGTTGCGCCATCTAACAGAAGATCTACAGCTGTGGAATTACTCGAACACAGTTGTTTTTTGGTTATAAATTGGAGTTAGCGATGTTTGAACAAACCAAGCGAATCATTCAACTACAGCTGGCCGTAATATCTTTATTTATTTATTTATTTTGTTACTTTGTACAACAGGAACTTAATCCCTTTTACAGTACAGGGGGCCTATAGTAGGGAATACAATACCGGGATCCCGGGCAAAATTTGTCCGATATTCAAACCGGTGTTTAGCATAAAATACCGGTTTTACGGTATCAATTAACACCAGATAAAGAGGAAACATTGAAAGATAAATTACAATTTGCCATAAATAAAAAGTTGTCAGCTGTTCTCAATCTTCCTAAAGGAAAAAGCAAAGAGTTGAGCAATTAATCATGAAGGAAATGATATTTTTTTAAGAGAAAGGTATTAAGGGCGTGAATTTACAATTAACATACGATTATTTATAAACAGTGGCATCAACAAGTGTGGAATCGGAAAGCGCATTTTCAGCCGCATCTCAAATATGCACAATAATAAGAGCCAGATTAAATGACAACACACTCGACCATATTTGTTTACTAAAAGCTTATTTTAATTCCTTTGAAGCAAAAAAGTAAAAGTTCATATTGTTTATTTTACATATATAGAGTTCCCTATCTTTATTTTTTGATGTTGTTCAATTTTATTTATATTTTATAATTATTAAAATAAAATGATTAAATTTGACATTCACTTAATCTATATACCACACGCACACACCACATCCTACTGTAAATAAATGTTAAATTGGTTCAATTTTTAAAAATTTATCAATACCCGGTTCTCAAAACGAAATTATCTGGAATGGGGTAATAGCTCAGTGGTCCAAAATTATAATAATCCACGTCTACACAACATGGTTTTGAAAGCTTGCGTTAACGCAAACAGCAAAAATATTTGAGAAATTCATGTTTATTATGAGATAATGGCTCAGTGGCATCAAGTCGGCCTGTGGATCCTAAGAATCCTGGTTCGATCCCCACAGCCGACAAAACATTTTCACCAATTTACAATTATCCCTGTGGCTCCCCCACCACTAACATCTTTGGGGGCCGTGATTTGACGGCCGGTAACCGCACTTCACGCGCATAAATATATCACTTACCGAGATCTGCTTCGGCAGAGAGCCACGCCCAGTAATGGGTAAAAAGCGTGAGGATATATTTATTTATTTTATTTATTATACCAACATAATTATCATTGTAAGCTACTTGATCCAAATTATAGTGCTTTAATTCGTCACCATCAGGTGACATTTTTTATTTCGCTGAAGCTAAAATTATTGATGATATGGAAAATAAATTTCACAGATTAATTTTAGAAACCTTACATATAAAATTATATTTTGATGTTTCTGTTAACTATAAAACTGATGCCTATAATAATTTAAAATATGCTCAAATTTTTTTAGAGAATTTTAGAATTTAATTTTGTTTATTTTTTAGTTTTTATTTTTTGTTTTTTTCGTATATTTTTCCATTTTTGTTATACATATGTATCTATTTTGATGTTTTGACATATATTTTATTTTATTTATGATATTTATGGGGTGGCTAGCTCAGTGGTATGAAGTCAGCCTGTGGATCCTAAGAACCCTGGTTCGATTCCCACAGGCGACAAACAATTTTCATAATTACAAAAATTACCCCTGTGGCTCCTTCACCACTAACATCTTTGGGGGCCGTGATTTGACGACTGGTAACTGCACTTCACGCGCAAAATATATCACTTACCGAGATTTGCTTCGGCAGAGTGCCACACCCAGTAATGGGTAGAAGGCGTGATGATATATTTATTTATTTTATATATTTATGATATTTTATTTATGTTATATTTTACGTTTATTGAGGTTTCTTTGACATTTTGTATTATTTATTAGTTTTATATTATTATTATTGTATTGTATTTTAGATTTGCTTAACGGACGTTTCGAACTAAGAAATTAGATCGAAACTTCCGTTTAAAATCAATATTTAAAAAAAAATCAATATTGGATTCCTGAAGCCTTTTATTTATCTGGAATTTTTTTGTAATATTTATGTACCTTGAATTCCTTGAGTCTTCTGCAATTTTATCATTTAAAATTGATAGACACCAAGTTCAAATTGTCATCGGCTATGGAATTTTAAGTTGAGTATCCAAAGTTCGAAATTCACAGAACTCATTTCAGATAGAATTTTTTAATATCTAACATGAATAAATTTCAGTAATAAATACTGATAAAAAGTTATAAAACTCGTTTTTTCGCGAGCAAATTTCTAGAACATAAATCGTATACATGTAGATTTGTTTTTGGTTTTTTCGCAAACATATGACTGTTTCTTGTACTTTCGTTTTTGTGACGTGTTTACGACAGGCTTTATAAAATTACAATATATTTCAGTAGCGGAATTACATGACCGCACGAAAAGAAAATCGATGGCACATTATTCTTCTCAACACGCGGCGTTTTACCGTGAAATGTAGCAGGAATAGCTAGTTCAACAGCTGTGCGCCGAAATATTATGTTCGTGTTGTGTTTCTTAAACACAGTTTTCTGCTACTGCTTTCCGCTACTCTCGGTGTTGAAGATCCTTTTCGTTCAGATATGAATTTTTTTTACACAAAAGAAAAAGTACATACCAAAAGAGAGTACAAGAAGCGAATATATGGTTTAGTTAGAAATTTGACATACTTCTTAAGCGTCGAGTTCGAAACCGAGAAAGTTTTATAATAATTATTAGATATTTGTTATAATTGCTACAGTTACACAAATTCATAAAAAGTGTTTTCATTTAATAAAGGATATTTAATTTAATAAATAAATTTCTAATACTTGGGACAAGTACAATTATTTCTTTTGTTACAAAAAAAAAGCACAGTTAGCAAAGAACGTTTTTGTACTCGCATCATTCACAATAATGTTTTTACAATACCTGTACTGTAAGTTACCCATTGATGACAAAATTTAAACACAGTAAGTGGAACTTTCATTGCATAGTTGCTTTCCATGGTTACGGCAGGACTATAATATTTACTTACCATTCACCTTGGACAGTAAGTAAATATTAGAAATCAAGGTCCTGTTTATTTTGAGAGCTGTTAATTTTGAAATCTATTTTTATTTTCCTTCTATTTGTGCAGCTATTGTAAAAATAGTTTACTGACCTGTAAGTGATTTTTTAGGTCGCGTATGTTTAGGAAATCTTGACCCTACGGGCCTCGATTTCCCAAACTGCATTCTTGACATAAAAACTGTCACTTATAGTTCATGGTACGTAATATACTATTTACATTACCCAGGAAACTGATGTAAGGTTGATGTTGCGCATTCGTGGTTCAAAGTAATTGAAAAACACACCCATTTTAATGGTTCCAAATTTTGACTATAAAATGCTAAAATTATTTACTGCATTATTTGCACCTTCCCGTACTTTGGGAGGCGTATTTGAAATTAAATATTCACAAAAAAAAATAAACAATTTGTTTTCATACAATAAATGTCAATTCATGGCATACTAAACGCCTTTTAGATTTTTGAATTGAAAATACATTTAAATAGCATTTATAATACGGAAAATAGGAAAAATGTGATAAAAAGTAAGATTACATAATAGGCTCGCCAGGTCGTAAATCAAGTCTTAGAAGGTTGCGGTTACCAGGACTCGAAAGCTTATGAAATTCTCCACATTTGGTGAATAGCCCTTTTTGATACTCCGTCTAGAAGTCTAAAAATTAGGTGATTATTGAAGAAAAAACACATATTTCGTACCCATTTTTTAAACAAAATATCGATATTACTCAAGTCAGTGCTCCACTTATAAACCGAAAACCACGTAGAAATAAAATTTTGAATGTATTTAATGCATTCATCATGAGTAAGTTCATACCAGACACGGTGAATTTCGGAAAACAATTATTTTATGAGAATTTTGAATTTAAACATGAAAAAAACGTTTTTTTCGCAATAACTATTTGTGAGGTTGGTATTTCGAGCTCATATTTGGTGTACATTTTTCTTTTTTCAATACGAATACGTGGACAAAATCTCAGACGAATCGGAGTTGGGAGCCGAAAAACCCCCTTACCCGGCTAGAGCCTTTTTTCACTGTCGGTTATTTAATTTTTGCTCGCTACCAAAATCATTGTACAATGCTCATGCACGAAGACGTAATTTCACCATTCGCGCAAATTAAAGCTCGTTATGTATATTGTCCATTACCTTAACGTAGTTTTAGCTTTTGTTTGTATACTTGAACTCATGTACAAATTAGTTTCTAATTACTTTTTTCATTTACAAAATGTCAAATTTATTTAAATAATTTAATAAGATAATTGAAATAAAAAAATGTCGCATCATTAAAATGTGATTAACAATGTTCTGTGACTGCAATACGTATTATTTTTGATTTTATTCGAAATTACAAACAATGGGCCGAATTCAGAGAGTTTCTTTAAAAAATAACAAATTAAAGAATATGTACTGATAAGTGAATGAGAAAAATATGCAACATATTTATATAGTTATTAGAAACGGGAGCTAAAGACGATTGCTGAATTCGATCCTTCATCCCCTCAATTTACAATATTTTGTCGCAATAACCTATTTTTTGTTTCAAAATTATATAAGTAGTTTTCATATGGGGTGCCTAACTCAGTGGTATGAAGTCGACCTGTGGATCCTGAGAACCTTGGTTCGATTCCCACAGGCGACAAACAATTTTCATTATTTCAAAAACTACCCCTGTGGCTCCTCCACCACTAACATCTTTGAGGGCCGTGATTTGACGACTGGTAACCGCAGTTCACGCGCAAAATATATCACTTACTGAGATCTGCTTCGGCAGAGTGCCACATCCAGTAATGGGTAGAAGGAGTGATGATATGTTTTTTTTTTATTTATTTTATAATTTTTTAGGTACTGGCTAATCAAAATAAATATATCATCACGCTTTTTACCCATTATTGGGTATGGCACTCTGCCGAAGCAGATCTCGGTAAGTGATACATTTATGAGCGTGAAGTGCGGTTACCAGCCGTCAAATCACGGCCCCAAAAGATGTTAGTGTAGGGGGAGCCATAGGGGTGATTTTTAAATTGGTAAAAATCATTTTGTCGGCTATAGGGATCGAAACAGGGTTCTTTGGATCCACAGGCCAACTTGATACCATAATATAATAATAAATATAATATAAATAAATAAATATATCATCACGCCTTCTACCCGTTACTGGGTGTGGCACTCTGCCGAAGCAGATCTCGGTAAGTGATATATTTTGCGCGTGAAGTGCAGTTACCAGTCGTCAAATTACGGCCCCCAAAGATGTTAGTGGTGGAGGAACCACAGGGATAGCTTTTGAAATTTTGAAAATTGTTTGTCTCCTGTGGGAATCGAACCAGGGTTCTCAGGATTCGCAGGCCGACTTCATACCACTGAGCTAGCCACCCCATAAATTAAATTAATTAATATAAATGTAATATATAATATAATATAATAAACGACAGTTTGCTACAAATTAAAAAAAAAATCTTGTTTTATAGATTTATTTAAAGCATTAAAAGTGTATGCATCTACTTAGTACTTTGCATGTGGATTCAAAACGTAGTGCTATTTATACATATGTCAAATGTTGCAACTTTAGCTCAATGAGTCAAGGCAGAGTATTCAAATCTGGAAATTTAGTTGGTTCATTTGCCTATTTATAACGATTCCAGGACAATTTTATTTAACAAAATTTATTGTACAAAATATATGCCAAGTTGTTTACAATTTTCTGTAACATTTTTTTAGATATCTTCATTCAAAATTCAAGGTACTCGACAAAAATAAAAACATCTTGGAAAACAGTCATTTCCTGTCATCTGTTTTTCAGGAAATTGTGTAACTACCTGTTCAATATAAAACAAAAATACTATTAAGTAGGTATAATTCTGTCTAACTTGATATATGTATGTATATACAAAAAATTATTGACGTTTATATGGCGAAATTAATTTCATATGTTTTTGTTTTGCAAGAATGATATCTTCAAAATAAATTTCCCCTTGTGGCTTCCAGCACTAATATCTTTGGGGACGGTGATCTGACGGCTGGTAACCGCACTTAACAGAGATCTGCTGCGGCAGAGTGTTATACCTAGTAAAGAGTAAAATACGTGATTATATATTTATTTACTAAGTATTTTTTTGGAACATTTGTTACAATTAAAATGGCTTCTTGGTAACCTTGTTTTCTTTCTCAGATCCTACTATTTTATTTTGAGTAATAATTCGAGAAACGAAATAGAGTGAAATTCAGTGGATTCAAGTACGAGGGCAGGGTGAAAAGTCCCTGAAAAATTAAACAAGAAATGATTTATTTGGTCAAAACATATTTTATTTCTCAACATAATCTCCTTGTAGCTCGATACACTTCGTCCAACGTTTTTCTAATGTGTCGATATCTTCCAAATAATACGATTTTGGCAATCCTTCAAAATAGGCGATGACCTCATCGTTGGAGCCAAATCTCTTTCCGCCGAGCTGGAGAATATGGTGGATGACGAACCAATTCGTAGCGCAATTCATGCAATTTTGCCATTGCGGCTGCGGACCTGTGTGCCGGTGCGTTGTCCACAATGCGGTATCCATCTGGCAGATAGCTTTCTCATATTCAAAAATTTATGCAAAATGTTCCGTACCCGTTCCGTTGAGATGCTCGTAGCCTCAGCACCTCGTGCACTTTAACTCGCCGATCGTCCAATATCATACCATGGATTTTATCTCAATTGGACGACCAGAACGTTCGGCGTCCTTTGTGGTCATACTACCACAACGAAAATCAGTAAACCACTTGTGAATCGTTCTAATCGATGGTGAGGAGTCCCCATAATGTTTAACAAGCGATGCTTTGGTTTGCGTAATGTTTTTTCCACGCAAGAAAGAATGTTTAATCAAGACGCGAAATTCACTTTTTTCCACGTTTTCAAAAATCTTCAAGGTTGCTTGCTTTCGATGGGTGTCAAAACAGAACTGAATGACATTATCAGTCTGAAAATTTTAATGCGTTCTAGTTAAAGATGGTACATCACAAATGTCACATAAGATTTGCGATTGTTTTATTTTTCAGGGACTTTTCACCTTGCTCTCGTATTAATTGTTAAAATTGCCAAAGTTGCGAGCTTTGCCAAAAATGCAGTTGTACATGTACATTCTAATAAAGTACTAACAATTTGTTTGGCTAGGCTACAAAATATGCAAGTACAGTTTATTTTGAATGTGGTTATGCTTACGTCATTATTGCTATTCGTACGGTTTAAATGAAAAATAGTTGGAGTGGGGGAAGACATAATGCAAGAGTTAATGTTTATAACAAAGAAGGAGATATATTTACTTTTCATTTCTTAGTTCTGGAAGTAATGATGTGAATATCATCACATTAAAAATACTAGTGGTTGAAGCTTCACATAAGCAAATCAAAACATTACATAAAAATAAAGATACATATTTCTAATGTATACGATTGTTATTTGATCAAAAATAAGTAATATACAGTTAATTGTCGAAAAACCGGCATTAAAAATATTTCGTTTATTTTGAAAGATACAAAAAAATTGTTAATAAGAAAAGTAAAACTAGACAAAGGGGTTCGTAGAATGAGCGTAGTAGGAATTTTGTATCACTTCCGGTTTTAGCGGAAATGGTACAATTTTAAATTTAGAATAGGGAATCGGTATTACCTTCACAACGATACCAACGTATCATAATTTTACTTTAACCATTTCAACATGATGACCATTTATTTTCAAAATACTAGCGCAGACTGTCGCTTTTTGCCTTTCTAATCTTTGTAGATTCGTTTAGATTCGTTATTAGAGAAGTAAGCGTGAGTAATTTAAGATCTTTTGAGCATGTGAAACGTAAGTTGAAGAAAGGTTATTGAAAGGTATATAGGAGTGATTGGATGGATGTGATTGAATGTTTGTTGCATGATGAATGATTCCGAATGTGTTGAGTAAATGAGTTTATATGGAGGGAACTATGAATGCGATTAATGCTAGGAAGAATGTTTGACGAGGACTGATTATTTGATTAATCTGATGAGTGAAGGTTTTTTTGAATGATTCTAGGGTTTGTGCTACCCCATTTTATGGGATAGAGCGTGATATTGTGTATGTACTCATATATATGTATGTATATTATTTTCAAAATAGGTATTATTAAAAATTTATTATAAATAAAACAGCAAACTATAAAAATAATTTTATTATCTGAAAACACAATACATAACAAAACAGAAAAACTAAATATGAAAAACGAGATAAAAACTACAAGTATTTAATATGGCCGCCGTTATTTTCTATACATTTAAAAGTAAGTAACTACTTTTGTTTTATCTTTAACGGATTTTTATTAATGCATATTTTGAACAATGGGGTGGCTAGCTCAGTGGTATGAAGTCGGCCTGTGGATCCTGAGAACCATGGTTCGATTCCCACATGCGACAAACAATTTTCATAATTTCAAAAACTACTCCTGTGGCTCTTCCACCACTAACATCTTTGGAGGCCGTGATTTGACGACTGGTAACCGCACTTCACGCGCAAAATATATCACTTCTCGAGATCTGCTTCGGCAGAATGTCACACCCGGTAATGGGTAGAAGGCGTGATGATATATTTATTTATATTTTGAAAATAAGTGGGCGCCATTTGGTAATGTTTGAAGTAAAACTATGATATTTTGAAATCGAAATGAAACAAATTTTAAGAACGTTACAGTTTAATCGTATATGTGACGTTGAATACACTAATTTTATTGTTACAGTAGATTTATCACTTCCAATCTTGTTTTACTTTATTTTATATGTAATTATTTTACCATGATAACAAAAACACTTGTATTTAACAAAACAATGTAACCCTTTTTTGATCAAATATGGTAAAAATAATAAAATTGCAGGATCTTCTTTAAAAAACTAGTCATCGTCTCCGGGCGAGACTTAGTTCTGAGGTGGTAACCCTAGATACACCTAGTATTTATCTTGAGTGGGATTCGAACTCAGGATCTCGGGATTCGAATGCCATAACGCTACACACACCATCATACTGGCGATTAAATTTACAATTGTTCCCATTTCCACTAAAACCAAAGGTGATAAAAAATTCTAATATAACTTTTCATATAAGAATTTTTATATTTTTATCTGTCAAAATAAATTCTTGATGCCGTACTTTCGACGTTTAGGTAGGTAGGTTCATAGGTAGCATGTAATCCAGGTAATACATGTTTGTAATTAAATTCTGGAATGAGATATCATATATACAACATAAAAGTAGGTACATAAAAAGTTTCACAGCAATAAATTTAAAATTTTTTAGATAGCCCTGAGACTTATATCGTGTAGTACATGAGTAAATGCTAGGTGACTCATCAAATCATTACTAGCCAGTCCGCCAGTCATTTTATAGCTATTTGTTGACAACGATTTCCGTGAACTGCGGTCAACTCAAAACCTTATCACTGCTGATCTTGAAGTTCCTCACTCCACACGTTGACAGAGTTAGCACCATCAGTCACATGCTTGGCGCAATACACACAGTTCATTTGTCTCGTGCTTCAGTCAGTCCGTCGAAAATCGACTATCTGCCAACCAGCCAACTCGGGAAAGTTATACCTAGTGAGGTTATGTTAAACTAAACATTTCCGAGAATTTTCATTTTTAAACTTAAATCTTATACTCTTTTATTTATAAAAGTTTTTCACCTAAATTCTGTGAAATATTAAAGTGTCTGTAAGAGTGGGGACGTTATTCTAATTTTCTGTTTATGTTAGCAGTTGACGCTAGCCGGTAGAAGTGAAAAGTGAAATTATTTTTATTATTTGAAACTTGTTATTGCTGTAAAATATTGAGTGCTGAACTGTGTTCATATAAAAGTAAAAACTGTTTGCCACTTTCATGGTTTTATGAATAAATTTGACGTAACGGAAATACAAATATTTAAGAACAAAGTTATGATTTATATTTGACTACAAGTAAATAAATGTTTTATATTGCTAAACTGTGCATTTCAAATTAAGTGTGAAATCTTACAGTGATTAAATTTGGCGATAAACTAAATTATAATATTTCTGGCAGATTTCAAGTTTTAGCTGTTGACATTCAAAGTTTCGGCACGTGAATTGTTTGGAAATAAAAATTGATTTTATAAACTTGACTGTCAAGTACGTGCCAGAAGTTTAATTCAAGGATTTTGTTTGTAAAGTTAAATAACTTGTTTTATATTATCTACTGCTGTTTATTTCGCATAATTTATAGTTTAAAAAAAGTGAATCATTGGTTTTTGTTATCTTTATTTTTATGTAATGTTTTGATTTGCTACTGCTACTGGACATAACTCGTATGTTTGAAAAGTGATATTTGAGTTATAATTATGAACCACATGTAAACAAAGTGATTCGAATAATTGAACTTGTGATTAGTGAACCGGATTCAATATGATTTTCTGGGTTACGCATTGGTTTCCAGATATTGAAGCTTTCGGTAAGATTATTTTTTATAAATATTATATTACGTATGTTATAGACCAGTGTTTCTTAACCTGTGGTCCGCGGATCCCTGGGGGTCCGCAGTCTTATCTATGGACCATTTAACAATCATAAATAAATGTCACCAAAAGTATTGTAATCGATACGCACGCTACAGGCTGCTTTTTTAATTAAGGGGGTCCTTAAAATTGTGCTTGATTTCCTAAGGGGTCCGTGGACAAAAAAGGTCAAGAAATATAGACGAATTAAATTATATGTTTCTTTCCTTTAATAGTATTCAAAATAATAGTATCTTTCTTCTAATTTGAAAAAGTCATCCCTGTGGCTCCTCCACCACTAACATGTTTGGGGGCCGTGATTTGACGACTGGTAACCGCACTTCACGCGCAAAATATATCACTTACCGAGATCTGCTTTAGCAGAGTGCCACACCCAGTAATGGGTAGAAGGCGTGATGATATATTTATTTTATTTATTATATTTCTTCTAATTTTACCAGATTCATGACGTAATTAAAATTTGGTCGTAACATTTTTTTTTTAATTCTGGTGAATATTGTCCACGTCTTTAAACAACCAATAGTGTTTCATTATTTGACCACGTTGTTATGGATATGAATGAATTAATAAAAAAATTAATAAATAGATCATCACGCCTTCTACCCATTACTGGGTGTGGCACTCTGCCGAAGCAGATCTTGGTGTATGATATATTTTGCGCGTGAAGTGCGGTTACCAGTCGCCAAATCACGGCCCCCAAAGATGTTAGTGGTGGGGAAGCCACAAGGGTAGTTTTAAAATGGTGAAAATTGTTTGTCGCCTGTGGGAATCGAACCAGGTTTATCAGGATTCACAGGCCAACTTGATACCATTGAGCTAGCTACTCCTAATTATTAATAAGTGATAATTTGCATTAGTGCAATTACAGCGGTAATTTACACTAGTGCAATTATCGCGATAATTTTTTGTATACAAAATTGACAGTTTTACTCTAATTTTTGTTTAGTTACCTAGCAACTAGATTGTCTGACATATACTGAACAAATTAATATATTATTATTATATGTCAAAAATATTAGTTTTGTAAAATTTTGGATTGTTTTCGTGAAGCAATATTCTTACCGAATATAGCACGTGCATTGAATATTAAACAAAAAATTCTCGCCGTTCACTCGGGCTTTTGTTGATCTTCGACTTGTGCATATTTCCATGAGAACAAAAGCACTCATGAGTTCAAAAAATTATCAGTAATAATATAACAAGAGAGTGAGAATAAATTGAAAATAATTTGACAGATCTTTCGAAAACTTGTTGCCAGGCAATAGTCACGAAAGCCCGTAGGGCTTGAGTGGATATTGCCAAATGGCAACAAGTTTGAGAAAGATACTGGAGAATTATTTTTTAATTTATTGAACTCTCGAGTTAGATTATTTTTTGACTTAGCTGTTGAGGTCGATGCATCCAACTTAAAAGATTCTGAACTGGGTTCATATCGATTGATTACTTATTAATGTATTCTTGGAAGTTGTTTCCAAAATTTGTTGGTGTATTTCTGTACCTAAAATACAACTAAATCGATTTTTTCCACACATTTTACTTGACAAGTTGACAGTTTTAAATAATTATTTGACAACTACCTATCATTTGTCACAAACAAGAAAGCATCTACAGAGATAATTCCCGGGAATTCTCAGTATAATAATGACAGGATTGGTTAAAACGCAGCCACGTGACATACAAAGAAGCATTTCATTGGTTTTGAGAAACGTCAAAAAATAATCGGTAATATTCATTGCATTAGTTATATTATAAATGAAACAAATATGGTTCTTGAATTAAAAATAAATGTTTGGAAGACCGAACGTTGCTCAGGAATAATAGGAAGTTTACAATAAAAAATAAAAATTTTTCTTTCAAATTTTCTATGAGATATTGAAAACAATTGGTAATATCGCGTTAATTTTGGTCTCAAAAAGACGTATTATATAAGACATACTAGAATTGCACAGTGGTAGCAAGTCGGCCTGTGGATCCAAAGAACCCTGGTTCGATCCCCACAGCCGACAAAACATTTTCACCAATTTAAAATTACCCCTGTGGCTCCCCCACCACTTACATCTTTGGGGGCCGTGATTTGACAGCTGGTAACCGCACTTCACGCGCATAAATCGCCTCGGTAGAGTGCCACACCCAGTAATGGGTAAAAGGCGTGATGATATATTTATTTTATTTATTTAGAATTGCTTGTATAGGATAATAAAAATTGTGTTAATGGTTTTAAATGATTATGATTTTAAATTTAAAATTATTATTGTTAGATATTTTGAATAGGTTTATTGTTGATTTGTACTACTGTAATTATAAATTTAAATTACATCATTTTGGTAACACTGATAACATTATTATTCCTCTTGTTATCATGTTCCATGAAATGCTGAATGTTATCCATTTGCAGTAAATATTATTTCATTTATTGCTTAATTTAAAATTTAATTTTGTGGTTATAATTTTCTTTGAAAATTTACAATTTCAAATATACTATTGTACCTAGCATTTCCTTATCTTCATTTAATTATGTTAAGAATTAATTTCAGGCTGCGTTTTAAATTTAAATCGAAAACTCATTCTAATGCATTTATTGAAATGAAGTACTTATTTGTAAGCGAAAATAAAGACAGTCGCATTAAATTTAAACGGATTGCAATTCTAGGAAGCCTTTGATACCAGCTTATTGAATAATTTTATTCTGTAGAAAATAATTTGCTGATATTATTAAACTTTATACTAACATTACATTTAAATTTTTAAATGCTAATTCAAGGTCTCTTCCATGTTGGAATGATACGACAAAAATTAAAAACAAAAAAATACAAATTTCATACTAATAATTTATATAAAATGCAGATAGATACTTTTTCCTTTTACTTTTCCAAAAACATGTTACTGTTCATAAAATAACAGTGTAATATTATTCATAGGACCAACACTTGTTTCCTTGTCAATTTGCCATAGTGTCATTTTTACTTTCTTATACACAGTAGAAGGAAGTATTGGAATCGTAAAAAAAAGGTTGACGAGGTTTTCGCGGAAATACGTGTTTTGAGGTTCACTGAATCTGTTTTGATCATTTTCTCAATGATGTCTGTGTGTGTGGATGGATGGATGGATAGATGTTTGTCCGAGTGTGCAATATCTCATGAACGAGATAAGATTTTATAACGAAACTTGGTAATTATAAGTTTCATGAAAATACGAAGAACTGAGTTGATTTTGAATGAAATTGAGAAATCGGAAGAGAAAGTTTACTAGCCTCACAAATCAATAAATTCCATTTATTTCAAAAATGGAATCAGTTACGAAAAAAAGATGTTAGCAAAAATATTTGGAACATAAAATGTTATTTGCAATTTTCCTGTATATGCGTCTAATTTTGAGAAAAACTAATATATATATTTAATAATATATCCAATAATCATAGTAGCAATAGAAACAAAAAACCTAAACATATATAACATTTATATGTCAAATAATAATTGTCAAACGCAAGGAGCAAGTCATAAATGTTCAATTCAGCGTTTTTGATGCTATATCAATTTCATTGATCTATATTCTAAATATATGGGGTGGCTAGCTCAGTGGTATGAAGTCGGCCTGTGGATCCTGAGAACCCTGGTTCGATTCCCACAGGCGACAAACAATTTTCATAATTTAAAAAAAAATCCATCCCTGTGGCTCCTCCACCACTAACATCTTTGGGGGCCGTGATTTGACGACTGGTAACCGCATTTCATGCGCAAAATATATCACTTACCTAGATCTGCTTCGGCCACACCCAGTAATGGGTAGAAGGCGTGATGATATATTTATTTATATTTTTATATTCTAAATATTAAATATGCTGTGTATAAGAAAGTCGTGTGGTGCCCACACCAGATTTTTATTCATATGAATGTTTTTAGTTAGTACAATGAACTTACTAATGTACTTATAGTTATTAGTAAATCAGAAACCAGAAGTCAGAACTAAATATAAATTATTTCCTTATAAGATTTGCTTTTTTCTAGTGCTGGAAAGCCTTGCTAAAAATGTTTCGTGATGTTCGTTGTTTATTGTAATATTAGTTTAATATTCTCTGAAAGCGTTCGTCACGCCATCATTAATGTGCCCGTAAATAAACATAGAAATGAAATAAAACTATAAAAAGTGCTACGGGTAAAAATAGCAATAATAATAGCTATTGTACGTTAGTAGATTTTGAATGGAATTTGAACGATGCATGATTCTTTCATTTTTGCAATTTGTTTATGAATAATGAAATCATTCTTTGTTCTTTTATTATAATACGAACGGTATGATCTCATGATGTTAATGTTAAATGAAATAACATTGTTTGAAACAAACCACTAATGTTACCGCAGTGATTAGATTTCCGCAACTTTGTTAAATGCGACATTAGATTTAGAACAAAAGATAACATTTTGAATACGTAATCTTGTCCTATAAACTACCACAATTTATCGTGAATCCTGCCACAGTTCGATTGCTTCTGACTTCCAGATCCGACAGTGATGATAACAAAATATAAAATTTTGTATTGACAAAGATTACAAAAAGTTTATTTAGAGTAGCTCTGTGATAAACGTATCGAACTATGCAAAGAACTCGAGTTTGATTCCCAAACCTTAACAGATTTTAACCAAATTTAAATTATCCTTGAAACTCCTCTTTTTAAAACAAAACTAACCGCAATTGCTTTTTGTTTATTTACTAATTTTTTTCTGTCACCTTAGAAACGAGAAGTGCACTACTACTACTAGATACTTATTGAAAAACAGATTTAATTATTAAATTTGAAATTAACTTTTATTTTAATCAAAGGATTCAGAAAAAAATATATGAATTGTCAGTAAAAAAAATACTTTTTGTACTCGCAGCATTCAAAATAATGTTTACATTACCTTAACAGATGGAAAATTTGATTTTATGCACTAGTGCGCAAAGTAATTAAAAAACATCCATTTTTTATTATTCTAAATTTTGACTATTAAAACACTAATTGTACTTACGTATGTATATACATACATTTTAAGGAATTTATAAAAGAAATAGAGACGTTAGCTTATAACGCCATCAAACAAGATTGACAAGAAAAATAAACAATTTGTTTTCAAATAACAAATGTCACTTCATGGCATACTTAACTGTCAATATAAATTCACTCTTTAAATTTAATAATTTGCCTCATTGTCGATTGTTATGTAAATAGCTATTACTCGAAGCCGTAAAATATTTGACAGAAATGCACCATTTTTCTGACTTATGTAAATAACTATTGTCAGAAAAGTCAAACTTTAACTATTTCTATGAAGTTCTGAAATGTCCTCTTTTTTTGACGTTTCAAGAAATATAATTTTTCGAGCAATGTTAAACAGTGACACGCGATTTGTCATTTCGGATATTGATATGATATGTGTCACTTTATCCCAGTATTTGATAAACGAACCTTCACAAATCCAAATTAGTGTTTGTTTTATGCTTTATGTTTTAGTGTGTTTATAGGTGCCATTCACAAATAGTTTTGCTTTTGTCTATTTTAGTTAGTAGTGACATCTATCATACATTTTAGAAGATCGGCTATACTCAAAAGATCGGTAGTTCTGTCATATATTGTTTGTTTACTTTCGTATTTTTTGGAAGAGCAAAGTAAATATTATCATAATAAGAAAGTAGGGATTAATTTATTTTCATTAATTTTGACACTCGAATAAAAACAAACTTAGGTTATCATCAATGCGAAGGATGATAGAAAGAGACAAGTATATATCACTACATCATTCTACGCTTCGTCCTATTGATCTATTCCTAGGTATAAAACTTAAAACTAAAACATAAGTGTGGAGTTTGCAAACTTTTATGTTAAAACCAAAACTAAATACTGATTTTGAATTTTGCATAAAATGACATGTCTACAAGGTTATTAAAACAAAAATGGAAAACATAAAACAAAAACTAATTTCGATTTGTGAATGTAGCTTAACTTAAATTATATGAAGCTATTTTAATTTTTTTAATATGTTAACGAAGTTTGTTTTAATCGGAAGGTTGATAAACTATAATCGAAACATTATAATTTAAATAAATTTTATTTATTTTAACTGTATTTTCGATCATTTTAATTTCTAGTTTATGTTTCCAGGTACATAAACGATTTATCATTGTAAAAGTAAAAACGGCATTGAAGTTTTTAGAGTAATAGATGATTAAAATAACAAGTGTAAAAACTTCTCAAGTACAGGACCCTGCCAAAATAATACTATTTTGTACATTTTAAAAATATTATAAAATTGGCAAGGTGTAATTTATTCACATTACCGAGCGGGTACTTGGGTGTTACGTTTGCCAAGACAAATTTGATTTGAACTCATTTTTCAAGATGTCAAGAACACGCTTAGAAATAAAAAATACTAAAAGAAATGTATACGAACATTCTGAAATTCAGGGTAATAATTCATGATGAAAGTAATCGTGAAAAATGAAGCAAATTTTTATCGACTTTTGACAGTTTACAAGTTTACCTTACACGAGAAACAAAGCTTACTGCAGAGGTCATGAGCGCCCGCAGGGCGGGGGGTCGAATTTGATACCTGTACTTTAGTTTTTTGTCGAATTTGTGATAAAATAAGGCTCTTGTCTTTTGTTTTAGATGCTATGCATTTTGATTCTATTTTATTTATGCCAATAATAAAATCTTGTTCGTTTTCTCTTTATATAAGTATATACAATAAGACTATTGTTCATGTTTGACAATTTATTATATAAATAAATTTCAGGACACTAAAAATATACTCTATGTATAGGTACGAATAAAAAATTTATAAATATATAAATTTTAACTGTAGCTTCTTAGCTAGAGTATCAATCCAAGTACACGCGATTTTGAAGAATAATAAATAATTACATTTGCTATAAACAATTTAAGTTCGATTGTTTTTCCTAAAAATGAAATAAAAAAATTAAAAATTGGTGGCAATTTATGAATTTAAAAAAATAATTATAATCTTGAGTACTTTCAAAGAAAAACTAATGTAGATTAAGAAAAAAATGATTTTTTTGCTCTAAGTGGTGTACGGAGACTGATACAGTGCACGCCGATATCCTCCTAAAAAAAAAACATTTGTTCATGTTACCTAGTGCCAGGACGCCATTTTGTATAGTAAATTTAAATTAAAAATATTTTTATATACCTTAATACATGTATAATAAAGTCTCCAAATTTTATTTTAATCCATTGATTAGTAATCGAGAAAAAAATTCCCAAAAAAAAGGTTTACTTTTCACTGCGCCTGGGTAGTATAACCCCTTAATGTGGTGAAAATTGTCGGCTATGGAAATCGAACTTGGGTTCTCAAATCTACAGGCCAGCTTGATACCTATTTCGATCTACCGTGAAAAAAAGACCGCGGGCGCCAATGGCCGACGTAATTATTTTATAAAATTATTTATTTTAATTTTTTATTAAACCCATCAGGGGTCAGATAATAAGCAGAGGGCTAAAAGCAAAGCAGCGCTTTAAAAAAAAGAACTATCAAAAATTGGCGGAGAAAAAATAGGGAGCATTATGTAGAAAGAGCTAAGAATTGTTTTATATAAATAAATGTTATCTACATAATATTAATATACGTACTTAAATAATAATTATTTTTACTATTTAATGTTTATTAAATAATGTTGATTTTTACTTGTCAAAGTTTTTTGACATAAAAATAAAAAGGTACTAAGAATACGATATCGTTTAGAGAAAAACGTAGTGAGTTCACGGAAATGTCCGAAGCTGAAAACGTAGTGAGTGACTAATTTTACGTGATCAATTGAATAACGAATATCGTTTTCACTCAAGTGAAAACGCAATATCGTTTTCACATTTACATGATCCGGGGGCAGTACCCATTATGCATATTTGTAACTACAAGCTATAACATCTTGTTTAAATTTTTAAAAAGACATGAATTATTTCTTGTTTGCCTCAAAAATTTAAGAACCATATAAGAGACATTTTATTTCGTATTTCATATTATTTATAGAGTAAACATATCTTTTAGGAAAAGGTCATATGGTGTGCATATTATTGAACTTTGACGATTTAGAATTTTGTTTGTTTGCACGTTTGAACCGACGAACCGAGTTTACTCGTTTGAATTTATTGTACAACGCGTTGTTTGTGTTTTGTCAGCTTAGAATCGTGACAGCTAAAACAACGAGCTTATCGAGCTTTTCTAAAAACCCGTTAATTTGACGGGCGTGAGTTTTATTATTGACAACGGTTGGCATATAGTTTATTAGATGGCACCCTTGGGTCTGTCTCTAATCCATGTCTTGTCCTAAGAAGGACTGGTTCATGTCTGTCGTTTCTCTGACTAGGTAGGCCTCACGTATCCAGAAATAGCTAGAATTCGGCACAAATAAATACGTTTCAAACATCAAAGTAGAGGTGTGTAGTTCGTGAACGAACTAGTTCACATGAACTATTCCTTATAGTGAACGACACGAACTAGTTCGTGAGTTTATTAGACTAGTTCACTGCGAACTATTCGGATATGATTACCACCACGGCGCGGCGGCACGGCCGATGAGGTCGAACGAAAGCGGAGAGCGGCGAACAACTGTACGAGTGAACGAGCGAACGAGACTCATACTTCATTTGTTCGTGGTCGTTGTTATGATCACCGCTCTGCTTCTGCTGTCTGCTGTCAAATTATACTAGAACCAGATCCTAAAAGTTCACTTGTTCTCGCTCGTGAATCACAATACAATACGATTTCCGTTCATCATAGTCTTCAAAATTTCCTGAACGAAAGTGAACTAATGAACTAGTTCACTCAAATGAACTAGAATTCCCATCTCTACATCAAAGTACACAATAAACTCCATTCCCTGTATGAAAACGATTCCGTCATAAGTGGACGAGGTTATCATAGATACGATGAAATATAGCTATCTTGTTTTATTAATATTATTTGTATCTATGCGAACGTATGTCTTAATAAGTAAGGACACACGTTTTATGGTTTTTCACGTTCTATCGCATTTATTATTTTAATGAAGACGTATGATAGTTCTTTCTAAAACGAAAATTTATATTTACTTTGTTCACATTGGTTTATAAAATAAAAATAGAGACCTATGGTTATGATTTTGTTATTTTCTCGCCTGTCATTTCTAAGTTTGTGATATTTTTGATACATAAATACAGACTGAGAAATAAGAAATTGCTAGAAAAATGTTGGGTAATCAAATACAGTAATGCGTTTGTCATCTTATTATTTTGCACTAGAGTTAGAGAATCGAGGATCTTTAATTAATTTAACCGTAGTACAAGAGGTAATGTGCATTGTATTTTCATATATTATTTATTTATATATAATAATACATATAAAAATGTATATTAAGTTTTATTTTACAAAATTACATATTTCAATAAGGTAGGTAATATTTTTCGTGCGTTAAGATAAATTTATATTTGATTTTATTTAATATAGCAGAATTTAGTTTCATTTATAAACTAATTAAATTTTATAAAATAATAAATATTTCAATCTGACATTTAAATTTTAGGTTATGTTTTAAAAATGTCAATCCAATGCCAATGTAAACGTTTTAAGTACAAAATCTTGAATCATATACCGAATGTGTCGTATTAGTTTTCATACAGGGAATGAAGTATATAACATGAAGTGTGTATTAGGGCTGTGTAAAAACGATTCTCGGTACAAATATACAGATTTTTTTTTTTTTAACTACTAAAGAACAAAAATAAAAACATAAGTTATAGGTTAGCACTGTTGAATCGTTGGCAGTTTGTTGTCCACAGTGTAGACGCAAACTTTTCATTTTACGCCACAATTTTTATTCAAAATGCAAACTTACCATGACTAGCGAGATTGCTATCAAATTTAGTATTTGGAAAACGTTTTATTTCAAAGATTTGTTAAAATTGAAAATAACTAAATAATTCTAGATAAAAACGCAAAATAAACTTATTCTATTAGAAATATAATCAATCATCACTAACTTAATAAATTATTCATTAAAATGAAGATAAAAATAAACATAAAAAACAATCAGAAAAGCACCAAAAAAATCAAATATCGTCCAGATCTCACTTTAATTAAAAAAAAAAAGGATTGTGTCAAAGTGGTTCCGATTCTATTATAAGCTGTAGGCCTCCTGTATTATAATTGGGTATAAGTTCCTATTGTGTAGAGTAAGAAATAAATAAATAATGAAAGATTATGTATTATTTAAGCTATTCTGTACAACAGTAACATAATCTCAATACAGAGTTCGCACTCATCGAGCCGCAGTTTACTAGTTTATATATATTTTTTTATAACTTGAGTGGAATTCGAACTAGTGATCTCCGGATAAGAATGCCGTAACGCTAACTACACCGAAGTACTGTCGGCGATGCTGAGCAATACTCGTTGTAGATGGCAGAAGGCACTAAGGCACTTTAAGGGGGTACACTGTAAATTTTTCAAAAAAATCAATAATTTTTTTTTTCTTAAAAGATACTTTGAACGTTCTTGAATATGGGGAATAAGTTTTATGCATGAAACATTTTTTTTTCATTGACATTTCGCGCTCTTTCGCAAGCGTGTCGGACGTCTCTGATATGACTACCTGTGTTGAGTAAATATCTGCTCGGGAGGTACAGCATAATGTCTTACATGTAAAAAAGGCGCGCTCTAGCATTAAATCGTCGCTGAAAGAAATTGAGGAGGAGTATTTGAACTTGGAAGGGCAGTTTTATGGTCCTGGGATTTCAGATTAGTGGTAAAAAAAAATTTAAACAGTATTTATTTCCCATTTTTCAAGTTTATAACTCATATCAAAACTTTAAACGCGTTTTTCTCGAAACACGATTTTTCAAAACGGTATGCAGCATAACTCCAACGGTTTTCAATATTTTCATTTGAAAATTTAACCATATCTTTAAAACAATATTTTGAAGTGTAAATTCTAACATTTTTTATAAACAAATTGACCCTTTTTTGGTCGAAAATCGAGATTTAACTTCAAGTACACGCCAATCATACAAAAATCAATATTTTTAAAATACCATACGTACTTCACTAGCTATAGTCATGTAGATTAAGAGAATATTTTTTATTTTGTTCTAAATTAAAATTTGCACCACCTACACTGCATGCCGTGGAGCGCCTCAAATTCAACATGACTTGGGAGAATGGCTTGAACGCCGCCATTTTGAAATATTTGTAATGAAAAAAAAATTTTTTTTATACTTCAATATATGCCTAATAATATACTTTAATAGCATTTTCTTACAACCTGCCTTGTATCAAAAAAACGCTTTTTTCCGAAAGTTTCAGTGGTGTAACCCCTTAAATGCGGGGAATTCTGTAAAGTATAAAGACTTTTTTAATAACAGAACGCATTTTTACATACTTATGACTTTGTTGGTATCAGTGGTGAAAGTAGGCCGTTACGATCCGGTACGCCGTACCGGTAAGAGAAATACAGCCGGTACGAAGTACCGGTAAGAAAATTTTACAAATATATTTATTTTCAATTATACTTATAATTAATAATGCTGTATTACTATACTATATAATTTTTATATTTGAAAGATTTTAAATTTTAATTTGTGCGCCACAACTTCTGTAAGACGACAATATTTTTAAATTCTTCTCAGTGAAAACACTTGGCCGCCGCACCATGTACAATATGAGCATTTATGTAAATTTGTTAATGATATATTTATTTATTATGAATCTAACATAATTGCTATTTTTATAAAAGGAAAAAATTACACATTACGTTTTATTATTACATACATTCAAATAATCCGCCTGTTTTGTAAAACCAACTTTTGACACTGAACAGACTAACGATAGTAGCGACCTCCGACGATACTCCTCTTAGGGCCAGTTTTTCAAACACTGATTAATATTAATCATGATTAAATAATAATGGAAACCATAGTTTTGATTATTATTTAATCATGATTAACACTAATCGAGAGTAAACCGATGATTGAAAAACTGGCCCTTAGGATTGTAAATTACTTTGACCAACTCTATATATAACACATGAAACAATTTGTTTCTCTTAGAAAAGCCCATTCCCCCTCTATCTCTTTAAAAGTAGCGTACCGGTAAGAAAATAAATCTACTTTCACCCCTGGTTGGTATACATAACCATAATAATGGACAAATATAAATATGGATTTCTGAAATATTTCAGCAGTTTGCTCTACCGCACGCTGTCAAAGCTATATTAAGTAGACGTGGATTATTACATAATGTTTAATTGTGTGGCGCCAAATTTGCTGTAGGTAGATCGTCTCCAGCATCTCCAATTGATAAAATCACTACTCTCAATTTTGATTCATAGTGTTCTTACTCGTAATTATTTTATTAAATATATTTGTAAAACAATAAAGAATAAATCCACCTGTTCAGAATTAAACAGTGCAGATTTCAATAGACAGTCTGCAGTATAAGTGCGATAACATACTGTAAACAAAGTCAGTCACGCTGAATAGAGTGAGGGGATTCCCATGAGATATAACATTTAAAACAAGAAAAATATATGAAATGAAAAGACAAACCTATATTTTCTTACAGTTAAAATTAAATCATGACTACAATTGCGTTTTCTAGTTTGCGTACTCCTGGATTAAACAGAGCGAGAAGCTTTGTTTATGTCGAGAGTGTTTTCTCTTTCTAATATTTATCTCTCTTGCATATGACATTAATAGGCTTTTGCTAGAGATCGGCATTTTAAAAATTTTATATCCGATTCGACTCAATTCTAGATCCAATCCGATTCGACTCGACATCCTGTCGGTCCGTGATTCGATCTGACATTTATTAGATCTGTACAGTTTTTCCCATTTTTTTGAAACCAATTGTAATCAAAAATAGTCGAAACGAATCGGCTTTGAATGTCGGATATGTTTGCCAACTTTCGGCTCTGCATTGTAATCGACGTAGACAATATTTGTGACAGAAATATAAATAATATATATAATTATAAGTATCCATAAAAAAAAACATATATTTAAATATTCCAATCAAAACTGATCATTTCCTTTTTCCTTTGACCTTAGCATTATGAAAAACATTCAAAATTCAACCAGTAAGCACAGTTTTATACTGTTAATACTAGGACAAAATTCCGTCACTAAGTAAATGTTATTTTTTTATTTTTATTTTGTCTATCAGTTTGATACAATATTACTTTATTTTAGGTATCTCGGAAAATTATCTTACTAAATAACACACGACCTCTCAGGTTTTCTCTAGATAATTTTTTGTTTTCAAGTACTCAATTTTTTTGTTTCTAGCAAAATCACTCGTCCAAATTTACCACACAGTTTGCTTTTGTATTTATTGCTAAGTAAAATTTTTCGTGCAAAACAAAATTGTATCGATAAAATTAGAAGGTCTAAAGTGCTATTATTTGATTAAATGATTAAATTCAGTGACGTCACGAGTATTTAATTTGAAGAAAGCGTTTTTACAGGCCAGACAAATTTTTGCGCTGCGAGAAGAGACATAATTCTCGAACATTTATTAAAATAATTTAGTTTCCTATCATGAAATAAGGTTTTCAACATAATAAGATTATTTTATAATGAGAAATAAGTATATGTATTGTATGTTTTAATTAAAACAAACCAGGGTTGAGAGATTTAAATCAAATTGATTTAAATCATGATTTAAATCAAATTGATTTAAATCATGATTTAAATCAAGTGATTTTTAAAAAAAAATCATTGATTTAAATCAAGATAAATTAAAGTTAATAATTTAAATATAAATGAATAATTTTTATTATTGTATCTGTATTTATTAAATTAAAAATACAAAAAAATCACAGTAAAAAAATAAATACATGTTTTAATAAATGATAAATATTTGAATATGTTAATATAACAATTCAAATAACAAAAAAAAAAGTAGAAACGTTTATTCATTTAGTGGTACATTATTATTAAAATGTTTAAATAAAAAGATCAGTTTTCCAACCTTTTCAGTTCCTAGTCGGTTTCTCAATTTTGAATGCACAAGTCAAAGACGAATTGGCGGATAAAAGTGATTTTATAATTTTCAATATTATATCTTTATTTGGTCCGAATTCATCTTTTTGGGACATCCACCACATTACACAATACATAATATTTAAAAATGTTATTCAAAATACCCGTAAAAACGGGTATTTTAAAAATAATTGGCAAATCTAATTTAAATCAAAAAAATCTTATTTAAATCAAAAAAATCGATTTTTTTGATTTTTTTTTTAAATCATGATTTTTATCCATCCTGAAACAAACTATTTGGTATCTATTTGAGGACTAAATATTTCTCAAATGCAACCTATGTACATAGGAATAAAATTATATAACAAATTGCCAACATATGTTAAAGACATGTCATTTAACGCCTTTTGTAATAAAATTAAGGAACACTTAGTTAATAATGCTTATTATAGTGTTAATGAATATTTTGAAGCCTATTTGGGTGATATGTGATTATTTGTATGTGACTTAGACTATATTACTCTGTGTAATCTCTTGTTCTCAATAAAACAATACAATACAATATAAACTTGTGATTTCACAACTGTCGCAATTTAATATAAAACAATCTATCCACTTTTGATAATTGTCTATATATGATATAATTTTTCCGTGATTAATGCTGCTTCTTCTGCACTTCCTATTCATATATTCGTCAGGCTACATAATAAACGAAGTACGGGGAATATGTACATCAGCTTTATTTAATAAACATTTACAATGATAATTACTTTCAACTTCTCTCGTCTATCGCCGGATACACACTATCTCAAAACCATCCACAAAGTCACCATGCACCCTTAAACATTCACACACGTCTCTTCATCCCCCATCTATTCCGACATGTTTTCACATTCGGCGTCACTCAGACAGACCATAATTTATTGGTTTGAAAAACATAAACACAACCCCAAGCATTCCATTCTCACAATACTTAATATTTTCTAAAACCAATAATCATAAATTAAATGAATCGAATAAAATTAAACACATAATTTAATAATAACAGCCTAAATTATAAATATTGACACACAACTTGAAAAAAAAAGTAGTATCTTTCTTTAATATCAAATTTTCACTAACCATCATACATTTCCATGAAGTATTATAAAATAATAGTTATTTAAGTTACAAGGATTGTAAGTACATATTCGGCTGTATCATGTAACACATCGTTAATAATAAGCGACATCGATAACTTTTTTTAGCTTTGGCAACATCGATTTCGTTTTGACGTTTGTCAAATTTTTATTCATATAAATACAAATTTGACAAACGTCAAGACAAAACCGGTGATGCCAAAGCTTGTAAAATTTATCGACATCGCTTATTATTAAAGATATGTTACATGATACAGCCGTATAACATTCGAGGAGGTATGGATTGACGCGGAGCTTACGTAGTCGAAGTTCACGTTACCGTACAAGAATAGTTATAGTACTTACATTCAAATAATGTTAAAATATTTGTAAAATATGGGTCACTTGACAGTTCAGACTTATTTATTTGCAACTTTTTATAGTTAATTTTGTTCCTTGCTGGACGACTAAATAACTGAAAAGTAAAAATAAACAAGCTATCAGAAAATTTAATCATTATCCTACTAGTAGGACTGTTATTTTCTATAACACTCCGTTGACAATGGTAATCAAATAAATAAGGCGTATTCCATTCGCCATTTGGATCAAATCTAACTTAAATTTACTGATCCAGATAATTTATTTATTTCGTTGGATTACTTTGCTGACTTTATTTTCAGTACTAGAATTACTTATTCTAATTTACTTTGAAGTAATTCACCCCAATAAGTGCATCAGTTTGCTTAATTCAGTTCATTTAGTCATGTTGTCTAATTTATCTGAACTGATTTAAATGAACCAAATGGCAAGTGGAATACAGCTATAATAAATGTTAAGAGTCACTTACGACGCTTGTTGCTATAGAAGTAAGTTATACTTACTTTACCGGTGTCATTTTATCCCAATCCGACTCTGGAATTGATCATATGCTTGGAAACATATATTATTTATGTATAATCAAGCGTTGGTGCATCACATTATAAAATTCCTTATCATAGTGCGAGCATTACAATGATTTATCTTGACTGGTACTGATTGGCACATGTTGTGATTGATTGCAGATGGCATGGATAGCCTGCACGTGTGCGGCACACCGCAGGCGAGCAGCAGCAAGACGTCAAGTCGTAGCGCGAGCCCGTGTCGGCCGCGCCACCACCAGCAGCACGCGGTGCCACCCTCTGCTCTGCCAAACCTCAACGATCTGCCTGCCGCCAACTCTACACCCAACAATCCTGACGCACCCAAGGTATAGTCTACAATGACGTCATTGCTTCATTTTTTAATGCGCTAAGTTTAGATAGGTGATGAATAGGGTGTCCGTTATTTTGGCGAAGTCGGAAATTTGTTGCTCTCACCCTCTAAATCTACTCAGAATACATAGACAAAAATTTGAGCCATCATCGCAGGTCCGAAAAATGACGTTAACACGTGCCTGTAGAGGGGTCAAAATTTACATGTAGTTCAAATGGGGAAAATGCGTTTTTTGATACTTTTATGTATAACTTTTTATATGCTCAAGCTAAAAATATTTCAAGATAACTACCGGAAAGCTAATAAAATAAGCTTTCAAGCAAACTAAAATGCAAGTTATTTGAATAAAAATTGACGGCGTAGCGTCAATTTGAGTAATACGAATTTTGAAGTATATAAAGAACAAAAACGTATATATATGAATTTCGATTAATATTTCAGTTGTTACCCCAAAAATTGATGGACCACTAACAACAATATGAAAACTACATTCTGAAATTCATATTAACTATCTTCACATGGTTGTAATAATCGCAGACATACACAATGCTGAACTGATAAAAAATATATTTTAGGCAAATTAATGTAATCATAGGTTTAAGAAACGCTTTTCAAATGACTTATTAAATATTATAGCGATACAAGAAAAGACATATTGGTTGAACCCATGGATATGGTTTCAAATGCTGTAAACTACATTTCTACTGCAAAATTATTTAGAATGGAATACTAATTTGACGATTTGAAAATTATCGCCTGAATTCTATTGTAGAATTCTATATGGCGCGATCCCACTACTGGAGACCGATTCTAATTCGTAGCAACCAGCTGTAGCGACTGTCTTGACGTCATTTATTGTTGCTACCGATAGTGTAGCCACCTTGCGAGATAAAATGTAACTTACGTGTGACGTCATTATTGGCGACTAGACATTTTCTAGAGATTGTCTGCTGGCAACTCAGTCGCTACATCTTATTCGTATGTTTTGCAGTGCCGTGTTTTAAAAAGTTTGGTTATTTTAATAAATAATACTAAATACAGAAACATAGTTACGATTTCAATCAACAAAGTGAACTTATAAGCAATAAACAATCACAAAAAGTGGCAACAAGTTTTCAGAAATACCACACCAAAATATATAGTCTGATCTTTGTAATCAACAGTAGAAAATAAATTCCCTAGAAATTTAATAAAATCGCCTGACGTCATCAAAAATACGTCATTCAACTAAATATTTGGTTGCTACAATTTAGAATCGGTCTCCTGGTACCGACAAACATTTTCACCACATTAAAATTACCCTTGTGGTTCTCCCTCCACTAACATTTTTGAGAGCCGTGATTTGACGACTGGTAACCGCACTTCACGCGCATAAATATATCACTTACCGAGATCTGCTGAGAATCTAATCCGGGTTCTGAAGTCCACAGTCCCACTCAATACCACTGAGCCATCTACTCTATTTAATCGTAAATTTGAATAATACATAATAGTTTTTGTTTATAAAATAAATAAATAAATAATTATATCATTACGTCTTTTTATCCATTATTGGGTGTGGCACTATGCCGGGACAGATCTCAGTAAGTGATATATGTTTTGTCGGTTGTGGAGATCGAACCGGGGTTCTTTGAATCCACAAGCCGACTTGATACCACTGAGCCATTATCCCATTAATAATACATAATTAATTAATTTATAATAACAATATTATATTGTTTTCAGTGTTGAGGTGTCAAATTTAGACCCAATTAGACACAAGTAATAAAATCACAAATTAATTTGTAAAAATGTTTCACATATTTGTTAATATTAAATAAGTAGTAAAATAAGTTACCTATTGAATATTATTTTCAGTACAAGCGTTAGCGTAGCGTAAAAGTTTGCAGAACTAAAATACAATAAGTAAGGTGCATGCAACTACTGTTATAATCCATTAGTAGATTAATTAGTTGGCACCAAAACAAGATTGTTTTTCCCAACAAATGTTATAATATCTTCAAAATATACTAGAAAACAATCATAACCGTTATCCCAAACAGTTGCCTATTATTGTATTGTAAATAAAATTACTTAAATATTGGAATTAACTGATGCTAAATTCTAAACATCTGGAAAGACTGAAGATAAATTCTTTAGATCATTTTGGCGCCAAGAAAGTAATAAACATGAGCTATAATCTTAGAAATGAGGGGTGGTCGTTTCCAAGTAAAGGTAATTGAAATTCCTTCCAAGAATTTCATACCTCTTACATAGTAAAATATTTCAAAATAAAATTTTATAGCTAGAACTTCCAGAAAGTAGCTATATTCTTCATGGACAAAATCTGAATTCGTTTCAGTACATTTCAGATAAACTCATATCATCGATGCTCTTTTTGCCACAAAAAAGTTGTGTTGAAATGACTTTGTCTCTTACAATATCTACAAATAAATAAAAAATAAATATATCATCACGCCTTTTACCTATTACTGGGTGTGGTACTCTGCCGAAGCAGATTTTGCGCGTGATTGCGATTATCCGCCGTCAAATCACAGCCCCCAAAGATGCTAATGGAGGGAGAGCCACGGGGGTAATTTTAATGTGGTGAAAATGTTTGTCGGTTGTGGGAATCGAACTAGGGTTCTCAGGATCCACAGGCCGACTCAATACCACTGAGCCACTTACCCTATATCTGCAAATATATTAAAATAATATTAAATAGGTTCGTAGTTTGTTGAAAGTAGAGCACTTAATATCAACGTACACGCGTAAACTGTGTTTTTACAATACTTGTACTGTAAGCTACCTATTAAGGTAGTACTAGTGTGACGGTGGCGCCATCGGTTATCGAGTGGCGAAACTGACGCTCAAGAAAATTTAAAAATTGAATAAAATAAGTGTTTTATACCTATTATGATTTGAATATCATGAATTGTTAACAGGTTGTTGGTCCAGTGAATTTTCAAATACCGTACCACCGCGTGGTTTTGCCATTATAAATTGGGATTCTTAATTTTTCGTTAAAAACAAGACTTGGTATTACTATACTCGTATATCCATTACTAAACGATAAAAAACTTTCTCCTTCTGATACAATATACATGGATAGTTCTAGAACATCATACTAGTTTTTCAAACGAAACTGCAAAATTTTAGAGGTACACAAACCAAATATGTGCGATTCTGAGTGATGATCGCCATAAGCCCCGTGTATAAGAACTCAACTTTACAAGCGAATATATTTGTTCACAGACGATGAATGTGTTTCATATTTTAACAGGATGCGTATGACTATCCAATGTTTACGTGCGCCAAATTTCATTCAGATCTGTAAAAAAATTGTTCACGCCAGTACTACCTTAATGACAAAATTTAAACACAGTAAGTGGAACTTTTATTGCACAGTGGATTCCATGGTTATATCAGGACTTTAATATTTACTTACTTTCCACCGTGAATAGTAAGTAAATATTACATATCAAGGTCCTGCTTATTTTGACAACAATTTGACACCTATCAATTTTGAATTTCTTTTCCTTCTATTTGTGCAAGTATTGTAAAAAATAGCTTCCTAACCTCGAGCTGTAATTCTTTTAGGTCGCGATTGTTGAGGAAATCTCGACGATCATTAAAATTCTGGAGTGAAAATTTTATATAAATATTACGCGAAATATGATTTTAATTTTTTAACTCTTAATATTATCTTATACAACCACTCTGCGGCTCGGTCCAGACCCTGTACTATAATTGGGATTCAATTCCTGTTGTACAGAGTAAAATAAATAAATTAATTAATTAATAACTTATACAAATTAGAGGTATATTATATTTAATTGTATTATCTTTGAACTGTTTTTATTTCCAATAAGATACATATAAAAACAAAAATATGTTAATTTAAACAAAATACGTACATATATTAAAATACTGAAAACGATAAAACACGTTTATAACTACGTATAATTATAATTCATTTGAAAATTAATACATTTCCTAAAACAGACTTGAATCAATAACCATAATGAGTTTATTTTTAATGTATTATAATCTAATATCATTTATTAAGTGTTTAATTTATTTACTTAATAGAAATATTATATTATAATTGTTATAATTGACGTTAAAAAGTCAAGAATCTCGTAGAGATTTGAGACTCGAGACGGAGACGAGACTAGGTAAACCTTGTTTCGTCTCACGTCAACTCTATTAACAACGGTACAAACATTTCTACTTTTTACAGAATCGAGCTGATATTGCCTTCTTAAAAACTGATTTCTCATGTAAAAATACCTAAAGTCAGCTTTACTTATAACAGCCTGTATATTATCTTGTATCTGGAAACTCTCTGGCAACTCTGAAATCGAATTTATTTCCATACAAAAGCGTAATTTCGAAGCCGACAAGCCGAGTAACAAATTATTGGTTCACGTTTTAATTTGAAAGTAGATTTTATCGAACTTCGCTAATGTGAAATGTAATTTTAATGCTATCGGTTTTCAGGCGAATATCAAACAGCCACAGCATTTATTATTTTTATTTCGCATACCGATTATGTGTACACTTATTTTGGTAAAATTTATAAATAAAATATGCATATATCATCATGACTAGTATTTTACTATTACTATTACTATTTTACCCATTCTAAGCGCGGTGGGTGAGCTTATTAAGGCATATCTCTTAACATACTGTGACACCCGAACGAAGGTTCGTCAGTTCGAATCCGCCTGTCGACAAACGGTGATTTGTCGTAAAATATAAAATACAGTTACATGTTTAATCACACTCGGGTGCTATAAGTTAGTGACTTTACGCCTTAAATTGTGTAACATCGATTAGGAGAACCGGCAGTACGGCAGTGTACAAACTGCTGCTTGGTGAGCCCGGTAGGCCCAGATCTTCAATGGATTGTAGTGCCACAGGATATATATTTTACCCATTCTTGGATCCGACTTAGGCCGTATTTGTTTGGGAACTTTGGGTTCAACCCTGAACTGACCTAGAACTAACTCGTGTTACTTCCAAATAAATGATGCATCTAGTGTCAGTTGTAAACATTGGCGGTAAATTTAAAATCTGAATGCATGCTCGAAACGACATCTGCATAGTTTTGATTGTGTGCTAAATTGCGCTTATAATTGGATGTTTTAAGTCATCTTTATATTTTTATATGTAGTCAAAAAGCAAATAGCTCTGTCCATTTTTTTAATAATTTTGTTTTCAGCAGTATCAAAATAATTTATTTCGGAGTCGTAATTATCTGTCATAATATTATGCTCTGTGACTACTATATTGCAAGAAACACATACTGCATATTGCTTTTCCATCAGCTGCATAAATAATAGTTTTGTATATTTTTTCAGAAAATTATTATAAAATTACTTAAAAAATAATAAAAATAGCTTCTAAACTCTCTATACTATTACAAATCGCGATGCCGCCACGGATAACAAGGCACATAAGTTAATTAGAAAGGGATAGCAAACGGGTTCAACCTGCTAACCCGCTAAAATAGCTGGGGCAGCAGAGTCAGTTCAAGATCAGTTCTGGATTACTTAAAGCGTGCCAATTAAAAAAAAGTAACCTACCGGGTTACTTTAAAAATCTCAAATAAATACGGCCTTTAACAGAGCTTGGCAAGTGAATTACGATTATAAAAATAAATATATCATCACGCCTTCTACCCATTACTGGGTGTGGCACTTTACCGAAACAGATCTCGGTAAGTGATATACTTTTGCACATGAAGTGCTGTTACAGCCGTCAAATCACGACTCCCAAAGATGTTAGTGGAAGGGGAGCCACAGGAGTAGTATTAATGTTGTGAAAATGTTTGTCGGCAGTGGGAATCGAACCAGGGTTCTCAGGATCCACAGGCTGTCACGAGACCACCGAGCTACCTACCCCATTAAGTTACTAGCTATTAAATTACTGTCCCTAGGTGTTTCATTGATCCAAACGGAGTTTCTCATTTCCACAGTCCGATACGTTGTCATGAAATTATTTTATGCGTATTAAATTTCTTATATTCCGAGGTACATTCATATTATTAGAAAAAAGTTGTAAGCAAATTGTGATTTGTAAATATCAGTTAAAAAGTAGGTAGACATGAAATAGGGCAGCACGAACCCCAGAATCATCACAAAACATTCACACATCAGATTCATCAAATAATCAGTCCTTGTCAAAAACTCCTATCCCAACACACTATCCTCGCTTCAATCACATTCATAGTTCCCTCCATATAAGCTCATTACTTATCCCACTCAGAATCATTCATCACACAACAAACCTTCAATCACATCCATTCAATCACTCTTATACACTTCATTCATTTTTATTCAACGTAGGTACGTTTCATATATTTAAAACATTTCAAATTACTCACGCTCAGTCCTCTAACAACGAATCTACAAAGATTAGAAAGAAGAGAGCGACAGCCTGCGCTTGTATTGGAAAGAAAATTCCACACAATTGCAGTTAGACATTCAATTGTAAGAACTGAAAATGAAACAAAAAGATAAGAATGGAAGGAAGTATCGTGAATTCCATACAATTGCAGTAAAACACTCTATGGCCGTATTTGTTTGGGAACTTTGGGTTCAACCCTAAACTGACCTAGAACTAACACGTGTTACTTCCAAATAAATGATGTATCTCAAGTGTCAGTTGTAAATATTGGCAGTAAATTTAAAATCTGTATGCATGTTCGAAGCGACATCTGCTTGGTTTTGTTGTGTGTTAAAATGCGCTTTTAATTGGATGTTTTAAATCATCTTTATATTTTTTATATATAGTCAAAAAGCAAATAACGTCAGAGTCGGTTCATTTTTTTATACTTTTGTCTTCTACAATATCAAAATAATTTATTTCGGAGTCGTAATTATCTGTCATAATATTATCCTCGGTGACTACTATATTGCAAGAAACACATACTGCATATTGTTCTTCCATTAGCTGCATAAATAATAGTTTTGTATATTTTTTCAGAAAATTATTATAAAATTACTTACGTTTTTCATAAAAATAGCTTCTAACCTCTCTATACTATTACAAATCGCGATGCCGTCACGGACAACAAGGAACACAAATTTATTAGAAACGGATAACAAACGGATTCAACCTGCCAACCCGCTAAAATAGCTGGGGCAGTAGTGGGGTACAAGATCAGTTCTGGGTTGCCAATTAAACAAAAGTAACCGGGTTACTTTAAAAATCCCAAATAAATACAGCCAAAATAAGATCAGAAAACAAATAAAAAAATAAGAAAGGAAGGGAATGTCGGCCTGCGCTTGTTTTGAAAGTGAATTTCACACAATTGCAGGTAATATAAAATATATCATCACGCCTCTTTACCCATTACTGGATGTGGCACTCTGCCGGGACAGATCTCTGTAAGTGATATATTTATACGCGTGAAGTGCGGTTACCGGCCGTTAAATCATGGCCCCCAAAGATGTTAGTGGTGGAGGAGCCACAGGGGTAATTTTAATGTGGTGAAAATTGTTTGTCGGCTGTGGGAATCGAACCGAAGTTCTCAGGATCCACAGGCCCACTCGAGACCACTGAGCTAGCTACCCCATAAAATAGAGTTAAACGTTTTATATGAGTAACTACATAAATTAGCAATGTACAGGGTGAAGAATTGATTTATGCAATATAGGACATACAATTTCAAACAATTGAAAATTGCATTTGTTTGTCATTTTATTAAATTCCATGGCTATCACTACAAATAAGCACTTTTATACAATTTGATTTGATTTTACTTGATACAAAATGTGTGAAATAAAATTTGATTAGTGACTTAGGCGCAGAATTAAATTACAAAATTTACTTCTATTTCGAATATTGCATAAATCAATTCACCATCCGATACATACATATCGTTTTGATTTACAATATTTTGCAAAAATAAATCTAGAATTGAATTAAATATTGATGATAACAGGATTTACATTATGATTATGTGACACGTGTATTCATTTCGAAACAAAAATTCAATATGTCTCTCTCTGTTTTACGAGTTCGTATTGGAATTAACTAATGTATAAAATATTTCTAACTAAACTTGAATACATCAGTAATATTGATATGTGAACATACCATTTTGTATTTATAAATCAATTTAATATAACATGTATGTCACAAGTTTACCGCATGATACGCATATTTTAAATTTTTAATTTATAATTATATAATTCAATCAAAGGTCGAATATTTGTAAACTATAATTACCATAACATTTTTTGTTTCCGTTTGATAACATTTTTTAAATAATTTTAACATTTTTAATATATTAAAATTTATGAGATTTAACAGGAAAGTTTTACCTGATGATAAAATAATCACAAAACCACATTAAAATTATGTTGCTTTATTATATTTATTATTTTTATCAACTGATTATGGGGTAATGGCTCAGTGGTATCCGAGTCGGCCTGTGGATCCTAAGAACCCTGGTTGGATCCCCACAGCCGACAAAACATTTTCACCAATTTAAAATTACTCCTGTGGCTCCCCCACCACTAACAACTTTGGGGGCCTTGATTTGACGGCTGGTAACCGGACTTCACGCGCATAAATATATCACTTACCGAGATTTGCTTCCGCAGAGTGCCACATCCAGTAATGGGTAAAAGGTGTGATGATATATTTCTTTATTTATTTTTTATATTATATGACGGCCGGTTATTGCATTTCGCAAGTAAAAAATCTTTATTGAGGTCTGCTGAAGTTTACAGGACACAAAAAACAATAAATTTCATTTATTTCAAAAATGAAATCAGTTGCGAAAAAAAGTTTCAAATACAAGATGTTAACAAAACCATTTCGAACATAAAATGTTATTTGCAATTTTCTTGAATATGCGTTTAATTTTGAGAAAAACTAATTTATATATGGTATTTAATAATATATTCCAATAATCATAGTAGCAATAGAAACAAACAAAATAAGCATGTTTAACATTTATATGTCAAATAATAATTGTCAAACTCAAAGGTCCGTGCCTCTTAGGCAGGGACGCAAATTATTAATGTAGATTAGATTATATTTGTAGAATGTAGAATGTATGAATTTAAACAAAGAAATTATTAGGCAAAAACTAAATCTTTTTCCGGAAAAACAAATACATCATTAAAATGGTCAACTAATTTGGTAACTTTACCTCAATTTAATCGACTTTGTATCTCACGGTTCTTGAGATACCAATGGTTAGGCTCGAAAAACGGACATTCTGTATATGTCTCATCAGTAAAGTTAGACATAAAGTAGTCAACACTACTAAAAAATTATACGTAAACAAATTTGATATTTAATATGTTTCAAACAGATAAATGGTGAATTACTGAAAAACTAAATTACATGTTTAATAATATTATATAGCATTCACATATTCTAAATATTAAATATGCTGTGTATAAGAAAGTCGTGTCGTGCCCACACCAGATTTTTCTTATTGTAATCTTGGGTTGAATGAAAGAACAGCCTTGCCTGAATTCCGCCCTTGACACTGATGGTCAATAAAGATATTTATTATTATTTATTATTATTAGTAAATCCACATGTAATTTTTTATACTTCAAAAAGGAAACAAGTATATTTGTTGGTTAATAATTTCATTAAGGCGGCAGAAAATGTTTGCGCTATCGCAGAACTGATTTTTATGTGTTACAGATTAGTTTTGAAACTAGTTTGATGTATTTATTTATGCTAGCTGTATAACAGGAACTTAATCCCAAATATAGTACTGGATCCAGACTCACCGGTAGTTCATATATTTTTTTTTAACTTGAGTGGAATTTAAACTCAAGATATCCTGCCGGACAAAAATCAAATCAGACCTGTGAAATTTTGTTTTGGTTGTAAGTTAAATCAGAATCATATAATGGCATTTTCTAAATTTTTACGATTTGAAAACAGTATCAAAACTGCATGTTAACTTAGTTATGCTACATAACTAATTTATTTTACAAAATAAATATTATTAATATTTTATCAGAAAATTTCTTTCAAAAATATTTTCTTTGCCTTTGTTCAAAACGGAATAATATCTGGGAATGTTTTCTTATTTTTAGGTGTGTAATTAATGGTTTCAGTTTATTATTTCTCTACTGCAAATTTAATATTATTTAAATTATGTGGTTAAACTTGACATAAAATAATTTTAATGCAATGCAATCAAATAAGGTAAATATTTTCATTAGAAACATATTTTCAAATGCTTATTTGAAACTTTGCCAATTACAAGTTATATAAGTAATGGAATCCGATTTCTAGTTATAAAAGTGTTCTAAAAATATTCATTTTACATGCTATTTGAAATAATTTATTAAGTTGCACGTTCAAGGATTTTGTATGTTATTGATGCAAAAATCGTTAATGTGTACCTATCAACTGAAAATTAAATTCCGAGAATTTTAATCAATATTTATATTGTCATTATAGACGTATGCAGAATTACTAAATTATGTACAAGATACTCCCCGAACAACCGTATTAAAATGCAATCATAATATTTTATTGCTTCTATTTCAGTGGCGTACCTAGGGAGGTGCGGTGGGTGCGGTCCGCACCGGGCGGCACATATTTTGGGGCGGTATTTTTTATATTTAGTTTTAGTTGTAAAAAACAACTTGTTTACCTCATAAGTTTACTATTCGATTTCTACGAATTATGAATTACTATATGATTTCGAATATTTTTCTTCATCGTCAAGTCAATGTAGGGTTGAAAATATTATCTTGAAAAATTCCTTTATTACTGCCTAATTTAAATATGCCATCCAATGGTAAATAAGTTCCCCACCTATAGTTTGTCTCATTTACAATTATTTATTTATGTTTATTAATTTAATGGGATAATGGCTCTGTGATTTAGAGCTGGCCTGTGGATCCCGAGGACCCCGGTTCGATTCCCACAGCCGACATACAATTTTCACCAAATTAAAATTACCCCTGTGGTTCCCCCACCACTAACATCTTAGGGAGCTGTGATTTGACGGCTGGTAACCGCACTTCACGTACATAAATATATCACTTACCGAGATCTGTTTCGGCAGAGTGTCACACTCAGTAATGGGTAAAAGTCGTGATGATATATTTATTTTATATTTATTTTTTTAATTTATAAAAACCACCATTTGATTAACTTAGAAAGGCCCTGGGCGGCAAAAGTTTTAGGTACGCCACTGTTCTATTTCATTATCAAATGATGCTTACTTACGTGTTGACCCAAACAATAATTAAGTGTTATTATCGAACTGTTGGAAGCAATGTTTTTGCCAAAAGTATTGGGAACCTACATTTGCTAAATGGAAAAAATAACCCATTGATTCCAGTTTCTATATTTAGCATAATTACAGAGTTTCTGCCGGTAAAATAGCTAGATAATAGACATAGACAGCACTCAGCCATAAAGAAAAAAAAATGTAATTGCCATAACAGCTTTTCTTTTAACCATTTAATCTCAGTTCATTTCAAAGAAATAATTTAATAATTTCACCATTGTATTCTGATAAAATTTAATCTATATTTGAATCTACATTCGTATGTAGCCTCTCTATACATATTTTATGTTGTCTATAAATTGAACCTTCTCCTAAGTACCGTGAAAATAGATTTATTGGTTTTTGATAGATGGCTGCCATTATGTTTCAAAATTCTATTTTATCACAATTTTAACTTGGACGCAAGATAGAAATATTCTTATATTTTAAAATAAGTTATACTCGCCGAATGCAGTAACAGATAGAAAATATATATTTTTTTTAATTTAAACAGATATGAAACCGTTATTCTGAAATAAAGTGGAAGATAACTTGTCTGTCAGATAAGTGAAAAAAGTCTAATTGTAAAATGGGGTAGATACTCGTATGCTCAGTGGTAACGCGTAGAACTGTGGATTTAAGAACCCAGGTTCGATTCCTTCATTCGACAGCGACAAACTACTTTTTATAAATTAAGGTTGGCATTTGAAATGTACAAACTACTAACAAAAATTTTGCACAGCAGAAAAGTAAACAGAAACAGAATGATACAAATAAATGAATTGCGTTTACAAAGTGAATTTTGTGCAAGTGTTTTTATCAATAAGAATGCTACAAAATTCAGTTTTGTACAACTTGTTGAATTGTCAAACTGTAAAAATTGTCATACATAAATCTATCACTTTAGCTGCCATTGCTCATAAAAAATTAGTGTTTTATATTCCATAAAACACTGTAAACAACTTGTTACTTAGCAACCACTTCATGATCTTCTGTATTTTGAGCAACTATACATACGTGAATCAACGTTGAACGTTACGACCAATTTTCTTCGATACCTATAATTATGAGTTGTGGATAAAATTTTGTATTACACTTGTGTTTTGTTGGTATATAAAATACTTGTATAATAAATAACTATTATATAATAAAATAATATTAACAGTTGGAACGTGCTTAATATAATATAGTTCTTCACAAATTTTGTATAATATAAATAAAAATTGACAAAAACATTTGTTGACAAGCGTGAACTTTGTTCCGTAAGATGTTTCGCGCTCTTATCGAAGTATACCCACCTCTCTCAAGTAAGAAAGCCTTCTTTCTCATTATTATGGCTTCTCTCAGAATTTTTTCTTATGCTATATTTGTCACCAAGAGTTAGTTACTTCACGATTAATTAATAAATCGTTATTACTTTTTTTCTCCCTTAGTATAAACTTTACAACAAAATAAGAAAAACATAGAAAAAAATTTTTTTCCTACAACTGTGCGATTTATTTGTTATTACGTAACTATTATTGCCTTGGTTACGTATGGAAAGTAGACAAATGCAGACCAAGTGCGTTTCTGTAAGCAAAGAAACTCTAGTGCCGAAAGTAATTTGTACATTACGCAATTATCAAAAGAAAATATGAGTGAGAGCGATTTAAATTTCGCGCCAAGCACGGAATTTCATATTTTAGGCACATACGCTTATGAAAGAAGAAGAAATATGCAGTGATATATTTTAACGTTTATACACATAACCTTAAACTGCAGTATATCTAATCTGTACACATCACATTGAGCAGACAAGAACTCAACTATATCATTATTAAATATAATTAATAAAAATAACCGAACAAAGTAAAATATGTCGATAAATGGTTTTATTTAAAGAGTAAGTGAAATACATAATATATATGTAAATAACACGTTGTTACAGTTGCTTATATTGACATAATTTGATGTTGAAACTGTTATACTATCTGAAGAAACATTGATTTCTTCCGTACCTGTTCATATTATTAACAGTAATATTATTGACAATAATTTCGGAGATTTTAGAAGTACCAGCAGCAGGTTGATTGTCATTGTCAAGAATAGATCCAACAATTACCTTTGGAGGTGTATATGATAAAGAAGAATCACTCAGTGTAGTATTCTAATCTAGACGATTTTGAAGAAATTATCTTGAAATGAGTGAAATATTTTTAAATAACGTGAAACAATGTGCAAACAATTAACAAACAAACCATAGCAACGCCGTAAAACATAGTTCTCGTGTAATATCATTAAAATTTATAAATTTTGATAATATTTAAGTGATTTTCTAAATCGCACAGTTGTAGGAAAAATGTTGTTTATAACAAGTGCCGAAAAAGGGTTACGTTCTCATGAAGAGTTAAATTCTGCACTTGCACGTAACAAACAAAGGATAAATGCTCGTGCAGATTTCCGCACTCGGCAAGCCTCGTGTGTTAAATTCTGCATTTGCATGTAACAACCCTTTTTCGGCACTTGTTATAACAATAACTATTGTATGTAGATGAACATACAAAATAATAAAATTTTTGTGTTATAGCCTATTAAAATTATTTGAATAAATGTTACACTTCCGCTCTTATCTAGTGACCTATGCATTTTATTTAATTTGAATCGAAGTCATAGAACTTGTAGTTCAGGAGATCCCAGTGGTAGCCCAGATTAAAAAAACACACACGCGCAGCCTGTAGAAAATTAAATATTGCTATATTATAAAAAAAAAACTATATCGCAAAATATTAATTAAAAAAATGCTTTTTAAATTTGAGTTTGGGTAGCTAAGTAATTACTTAAAGAATACTCTTACAAGCTTAATAACATACTTTTTAAGGTACCAAACTAATTATAAAAAGCGCAATTATATTTAGCAAATTCTTTTTGCTATTCTTGTAAGTCTGTTGTCATTGAGTGTACATAAACAGATACATTATGATGCCTTGCATGCAAATAACTGTCTTGTTCTTTTCAATGAATTATTAATTAAAGAATACGTTTATTATAACAACGTACGTCACAAGGAAGTTTTACATACATTATTAAATACAAGTCATATTTTTAG
Organism: Pterostichus madidus; assembly: GCA_911728475.2. Lineage (NCBI taxonomy): Eukaryota > Metazoa > Arthropoda > Insecta > Coleoptera > Carabidae > Pterostichus > Pterostichus madidus. Next base: position 14,376,074 of record OU452306.1, read on the forward strand.
TATAAAGACTTGGTCGGTATTCGCTCCGTTCAAAGTTTAAGTGTCCACAACAAAAATGACATCTAGTAGAGCGATATCTTTAAAGAGATAATGCTTTTACTAAATGACATACTTCTTTTGTGTCTACGAATTTCTCTTCTTACGATTTTAATATTTGTGTCAGTGGTGTTAAATAATAAAGTCGACAATGAATGAAATTAATTAATTTTTAATTGCGTATTGAGCATTAATGTGAGAGCATTAGTGAATATTCAGTGCAGAAGAAAACATGTTTTACATACTCAATTTTATTTGTCTACAGAAAGTGAGTAGTGCGATTTAAAAATAAAAATAAATAAATATATCATCACGCCTTTTACTCATTACTGGGTATGGTGCAGATCTCGGTAAGTGATATATTTATGCGCGTAAAATGCAGTTACCAGTCGTCAAATAACGGCTACCAAATATGATAATGGAAGAGGAGCTACAGGGGTAATTTTAATGTGGTGCAAATACAATTAACGATTAAGGGTGATTAACTAATAGTTGACTAACTTTATTGTTCACAAAAAAATGTTCAAATAACTAAATAATATATTCGTTTTATTTAAAGTTTTTTGTTCCAAAACATTTGATAGTTGAAAATGGTATATTACGTACGTAGTTTCAACTATTCGTTCTATTTAAATCATTATTAGTTTGTCATATTTTACAAATGAACAGTTTAAAAATTATTTTTTATTGTACCTGCACAATAATCATTGTTTAACAAAATAAAAAGCGTGTGAAAACGCGACATTAAAACACGGCGTGTTTTTGAAGTTGCTAAGCAACGACATATTTATCACAATTAGCTGTATTCCATTTGTCACTTGGTTCATTTAAATCAATTCAGATAAATTCAACATATGACTAAATAATCTGAATTAAGCAAACTGATGCATTTATTATGGTGAATTACTTGAAAGTAAATTAGAATCTGTAATTCTAGTATTGGAAATAAAGTCAGCGAAGTAATCCAACGAAATAAATAAGTGATCTGGTTCAGTAAATGTAAGTTAGATCTGATACAAATGGCAAATGGAATACACCTATAAATTGCAAAATAACGAATCCACAAACTTTTGAAATTAATCGAAATGAAAATGCTGCGTTCCCGCTCTATTTTCCAAATTATGATGCAGGTATGATAAAAAATAGCGTATGCTACACGTATATACGTGTCGTTAGAAGCATTCACGATCTAAAAAATTACTTACAGTTCGAGGTTAGTAAGCTATTTTTTACAATACCTCCACAAATAGAAGAGAAAGAAATTCGGTTTCAAAATTTACAGATGTCAAATTGTTGTCAAAATAAACAGGATCTTGATCTCAGACCAACCATAAGTAGACGGAAAACAACGGCGTTTGTTGTGAAGTAGAAAGGGTTAGAATAACTTTTGATGAGCGGCAAAGAGCTAGTACCCCTTGGTGTTATGCGGGTTGCATTTTTGTTGATGACAGTTATCAGACGCGAGCATTTTATTTATTTAAATACAAACGTGCGTATACAAAACACTTAGGGCCAGTTTTTCAATTACCGATTAATATTAATCATGATTAAATAATAATGGAAACTATGGTTACCATTATTATTTAATCATGATTAACACTAATCGAGGGTAAACCGGCGTTTGAAAAACTGGCCCTTAATATGTCAAAAACTAACCTTTACTTTGAAGTATGAAAAGTAAGTAATTGAATATAAAAATAACTACACAAATGTTTGCAACTCGCATAACATCAAAGGGTACTCGCTCCTTGCCGCGCACCCGCCTCACTCACAAGTTACTCTAACTCTTTCTACTTCACAACACTGCATTGACTTGAATACGGCAGACTTTGTCTACTTATGGTTGGTCTGAGATCTTGATCTATAATATTTACTTACTGTCAACGGTGGATGGTAAGTAAATATTATAGTCCTGATGTAACCATGGAAACCAACTGTGTAATAAAAGATCCACTTACTGTGTTTAAATTTTGCCATTAATGCGTAACTTACAGGACATGTATTGTAAAATAGCTATTTATATAACAAGTGCGCGAATGGTGCAAATAACGTCTTCTTGCACGAGTTTTGTACAATGCTTTTTGTAACGAGCAAAAATTATATAACCGATAGTGAGAAAAGTTATTAAATTTGAAGCGTGAATTTATATTGACAGTTTAGTATGCCATGAATTGACATTTGTTATTTGAAAACAAATTGTTCATTTTTTTTGCGTAGTTTGTTGAAATATGTCTGATTGATGGCGTTATAAGCTAATGCCTCTATTTCTTTTATAAATCCCTTGAAATGTGTGTAAAGAAGTACAATTAGCATTTTAATTTTTTAATAGTCAAAATTTAAAACCATAAAAATGTGTTTTGCACAAAATCAAACTTTCCATCGATTTCCAGGGTAATGTAAACCTTATTTTGAATGATGCCAGTACAAAAAGAAATATAATCATTTAGTAGCTAATCAAATTTATTCGGCATTCATATTAGCAAAAATATTTGCAAGATCAGATAGTTAAATCATTTTATAGTTCATATTTTTACTTAAATTGAATGATTTTGTTTGTTGGAGTAGTAGAACTAATCTCACAACTGTGATTTAAATATATTATAAAGATATCAATAATGATTAGCGATCGTTTTCATGTGATTTTATTCAATGACAATACAATAGAGTTGACTTGCAAAATGTATAAAATTGAAAAGTTTTGCGAATTAAATTAGCGACTAACGAGTTTGATTATTTTTTTTAATTTATCAAATATGCTAATGGGTAGTTTAGTGTAATTAAAGTTGTGCGGTGGATGTTTTAATTATAATATTTAGCAGAGAATTACTCGACAACTTTGCGTCAGTGCATGAGTTAACATTAACAAGTATTTTTCAGTCTGAATTTTTATCAAATTATTCAAATATCAAGTATTGTGATGTAAATATTGCAGTGACAGTTATTCAGTAAAAGTTTATTGTCTCTTGTTCGTGACATTTTCGTTTAAACTAATCGTCTAGTGGTCTAGTATAAATGTTTAAGCAGAGTATACCTATCTAAATGTTTTATTTGACAATTGGTGATTTTATCAATGAAGCTAAAATGAAATTGTAATTTTGTGTAATAATGTATGATAGTGTACTGAAATTACTGTAATTTTGTGAGTATAGTGTATTATCTTATGAATATTTAAATGTAAGGAAATAAATCTGTCGTTATTATGATAGTGTATTTTCGGGACATTAACTTTGTTATTGAATAAATAATAATAATATTATGATATCGTGAAATTGATTCAGTATTAGACAAAATATTATTCTGTTATTATTATTATTATATGGGATAGGTTGATCAGTGGTATCAAGTCCGCCTGTGTTTTTGAGAACCTCAGTTCGATTCCCATAGCCGACAAACAATTTTCACTACATTAAAATTACTTCTGCGGCTCCCCCTCCTCTCTGAGGGCCGTAATTTGACGGCTGGTAACCGCACTTTACGCGCATAAATATATGCTACGGCAGAGTATCACATCCCGTATGAGTAAAATGCGTGATGATATATTTATTTATGTTATTATTCTATTATCAAAATATTTTAAAATTAAATTTGTTTGTGTGTTATTTCATGATTTCAGTCCCTTTAACGAAAGGTTACATTGTGGTCAGTATTGGTAACCCAAGTCTATGAAATATCGGTAGAAAAAAACTAAAATTATCTGTAGATATTAGTAAATTCAATTGTTCATGAAACAAAAACAACAAAATAGTTATTTATTATACAAGTGTTTTATATACCAATAAAACACAAGTGTAATACAAAATTTTATCCACAACTCATAATTATAGGTATCGAAGAAGATTGGTCGTAACGTTCAACGTTGATTCAGTTATATATAAGCTGTATCATTTGCCACTTGGTTCACTTAAATCAGTTCAGATGAATTATACAACATGACAAAATAACTGAACTAAGCAAACTGATGCACTTATTGGAGTGAATTACTTGAAAGTAAATTAGGATCAGTAATTCTAGTACTGAAAATAAAGTCAGTGAAGTAAACCAGCGATATAAATATGTGACCTGGTTCAGTAAATGGAAGTTAGATCTGATCCAAATGGCAAATGGAATACGCCTATAGTTTCTCAAAATACGGTAGATCATGAAGTGGTTGCTAAGTGACAAGTTGTTTACAGTGTTTTATGGAATATAAAACACTAGTGTTTTATGAGCCATATAATTCAACTAAAATCAGTGTAATAATGACTTTATTATATATGAATTGTGGATAAATATATTTATTACAAAAAATAGGTACACGTGATACTATAATAATACATATTACATACAAAATAATATTCTTTTAAAAATAAACTAGAGAAGTAAATATTTATTCGAATGTATTAATATCATTCTTCAATCTAATTAAAGTATCTATTTAATATATTTAATACCGAAATCATGCCATGCTTTATTTTTTAAAAAGCCTTATTGTGTAACAAACCGAGTGGTGTATCGGTTTCTAATCTGTTCTTCTGACTGGTTTTAAGGAGATTAATTTCAAACAAAAATCACTCTACATTCACAAAAGAATGCAAAGGTGTTAACATATTTAAAATAAAACCACTTCATTTAGAAAATCATTTGTCATTTCCAATGTTTACTTTTTTCATGTACCACCATTCTTCAGTAATATCATCTTACTCCGAATTGCGCAATTTTCTTCATTCAGAATCAATTTTTTATTTGTAAAATGTTTAAATTGCTTCAATAAAAGTGTGATAGTTGGTGTTTGTGAAACAATTTTCAGTAATAATATAACAAGAGAGTGAGAATAAATTGAAAATAATTTGACAGATCTTCCGAAAACTTGTTGCCAGGCAATAGTCACGAAGGCCCGTAGGGCTTGTGTGGCTATTGCCAAATGGCAACAAGTTTGAGAAAGATACTGGAGAATTATTTTCCAATTTATCGAACTCTCGAGTTATATTTATTTAGATTATTTTTTGACTTAGCTGTTGTTCATCCAACTTAAAAGATTCTGAACTGGGTCCATATCGATTGAATACTTATTAATGTATTCTTGCAAGTTGTTTCCAAAATTTGATGGTGTATTTCTGAATCTGAAATGAAATTAAATCGATTATTTTCACACATTATACTTGACGCGTTGACAGTTTTAAATAATTATTTGACAACTACCTATCATTTGTCACAAACAAAAAAGCACCTACAGAGATTATTCCCGGGAATAATCACAAGAGATTTATTCTCAGTATAATAATGACAGGATTAGTTAAAACGCAGACACGTAACATACAATGAAGCATTTTATTGGTATTGGGAAACATAAAAAAATTATCGGATCAATTACTTCAAAGTACATAACTGAAATATATTTTAAAGGGAATGATTACGCTAATTTTTTCAAATGCTTTTGAATTGTAAATTTATATAAATACATTTTCATTCGAATCCCACTCAGCTAAAAATATATGAACTAGCACACTGCGGCTCGGTGAGTCCGGAGGTCCGGACCTTGTGCTGTAATTGAGATTAAGTTCCTTATTGTACAGGGTAGTATAAATAAATAAGTAAATATTTACAAAAATGGAAAAGAGTAAAATTGATACAGCCCTGTCATTGTCACAATTTTTTATACCCAGAAAACATATTTTCATTACGACGTTTTGATCAGCCAGTCTGAATGAAAATAAAATGCCGTCCTATACAACCACACTGTAATTTTGCACCGAACTCACTTTAGTTAATTGTCTAATATCAGATAAATAAAAATATCGCATCAAAAAATTACATTCAGTACATATAATTTGTGCTGTAATTTCGTTTCGATATTTTTTGATTTATCTGATTTTTTCAGATAGTTATTTGTTGGTGTGTGTACAATTTTTAAAGTTATGTTGAAATTAAGACGATATAAGAAATGAAATTAAAATGAAACATTGCAAGCAGGTAAACGCTTTTAACAATGAGCACATTTTTATTTGATTATAAACAAACAATAAAACAGATAAAACATCCATGTCTGTAAAGATAGCATCAAAGCAAATTTCATTCCGTAATCACCATGCTAGTTATCACAATTTAATTAAACAAACGCCAGTTCTCATACCAATTTATCGTATTTTCAGTCTCACGATGGTGTAACACCTACAACCAGGTGCTCGCGACAGCGGTCTCCAACCAGTCGACACCGGTCGCCAACTCAACGACTAAATACCCAAAGCATGGATGACCCATCGACACCACAAAGGGGCCCCACGGGGTCAGACCATGCTGAAGAAGTTCTCAGCAGTCTAGAACCACTAGACGAAGTGGAGGTTTGTTATTCCTCGTTCCTAAGCAACGGCAGTTCCGAACATGTGCAATACGATGAAGCGGATTCTAATACAGCTAAAGCACTGGCAGCTATTGAACATCTTAATAAGAAGATTATTAGGGTTAGAGAATCCATCCGGATGGAACAGACCATGAGAGATGGTAAGAATTTTTTTTTAATAGTGGTAATTATGATTTTACATAATTTCAATCACAGCAAAACTTACAATTAACAAATTTTCCATCACTTGTCTCAAAATTCCACAAAAGTTTTACAGCACGTTTACATCAACTTATCAGGTCATCAACAAACGGCTGGTCAGTTCAGCTTTAACCATAGACGCGTTTTGTCCTTTGGGGACTCATTGGTGTTAAACTTAGTTTAACATCAATCAGTTCAGCTAAGACGGTATCACAATTCCCTAGGCCCTAGTTGGTCTATTTGGATAGATGATCGCATCATACTGATGAGTTCCTAAAGGACGAAACGCGTCTATGGTTAAAGCTAAACTGACCAGCCGTTTGTTGACGACCTGATAAGTTGATGTAAACGTGCTGTAAAACTTTTGTGGAATTTTGAGACAAGTGATGGAAAATTAGTTTTTTCCTTTTTCTTATTTTTAAGACTCAATTCCACATCGCAATAGACATTTTGTCTTTTGTATTATTACAATTAACATTGAAATTTGATTTTGACAAGTTAATATGAAAAATAAAAACATTAAACAGAACGGTGATTTCTAACAAAAAGTTATAGTTTAATATTTCATTGTTCTCAAAATCTTTTTCGGCTTCTATACATAGATAATCGATCCAGAGAAAACGTGATTTTATGTCCGTCATTTTGATTCAAGATGGCAGAATTAGATGATGTCTAACCTTAACTATTTTCATTTCATCTTATTGGGATCGAGTTTCAGTAAACAGAAAGATGATATAAGACTGCCTCTGTTTGTCTATGTCTACTATAGACTCTAGAACAGTGGTTCTGAACTCTTTTTATTCCATGTACCCCTTGCCTCACTATGAAGCTTCATGTACCTCTTGTCAATTGGTAATGTAAAATTTTTCCTTGGCAAATTAAACAAGATTAATTTTAAACCAACTTTATTTATGCATACTATTAATATAGAGAATTATGGATTACTAGATTAAAAAGTTGGAATATTATGAAATAATTACTTGTATAACAAGGGAAGAAAATCAGATATTTCTTCTCGAAGGTGCCATTTCATGTCCCAAGACGAAGGTGAGGTATATAAAGCACATGAGGGAAAGAATGACACTGTCTATGGATTAAAACAGAAAAACTGTCAAAAATGATTTTAAATTCTTCTTCAGTGGTTTCTAAATGGTCGTAGAAAAAATATTGTGTGCACCATGAGCAGAAAGTGTCTTTGCCGCTCTTGCATGATTGTTGCTCTCGGCTGTGCCTCGATCAACAATCTCAATGCGCAAGCAGCAATAGACTACATTCTGTTCTAGGTACACAAATAGCTATTTTTCACTAGTCTTTCAGAAAGAAACAAATTTAAGAAATAATTTAGAAATTTTGAAAGATTTATTATACTCTTGATAGATGTCACCTGTATACCACTAATTTCTGATAGGGTCGTGAGAAAATAAAATTACATAGCCTCTGTGGCAGCTTCACTGTTGTAGAATATCTATAAAAGAATTATGGAAAATCAGAATTTGAAATGAATTGTTTTACGAAACGGAACGCAAAGGCAAAATTATGGTGCAAGTAAAAAAAGAACAACATATCCAAGAAAATGCGTTTTAGTTCAAAGATTATTTTCGCTGCAGGTTTCAACCAATTTTTTTTATATAGTTATCCATTTGTTTTCGATATGTAGTATATTTTTTAAATACTATATTATTTTTTGGATGAACCGAACAAAATTGTAATAATTTCACAAACCGGAACTTTGTTCCACTTTGCTCCGATACATATCGAGCCCTGCGAAAGAGTGTTGTTTAAATAGATTCAATTTAAGATTTACTGAGTACAGTTAATGCCACTTGTAACAATAAAACTAAATAAATAATTCTAAATTATACGTGATACATACAAGGAATTTCATTTAATTTTTAATGTTTTGTTTGTAAACAACTCTGCAATTTTATTTTATTATCGAATTGATAACATTTACTAGAACTATAATAAACAACTTCAAACGACAAACGCTAATAATAAAAAAGAACATTTTTTCCGGAACTCGATATACGCAATCTATTTTGCCTTGACATTGTTCGTGGAAACAAATAATCCTGAAATTTCTGTTACTAAGATAATCACATAAACTAAAACTGATTCTCAAATACCAAAAGTTTTTCTATCAAATCAAAGTTGGTTTCAAAAACAAATTACGTATTAATATTATTCATGCTATACTACTATAAACTGTATAACATTTTTAATTTCAATGAAGCATTTTTAATTACATATTATAAAACTGAATAATCGAATTGCCCCTTATTCTGTAACTGAATAATTATCTGTTACTGATCGATAAAGTTATGATAACCTCTATTTTTCATGATTTCTTTATAGATTAACACCAGTTCGATTTTCTGTGGCTAAAATAATTTATTCTGTTCGTTCCATTTTATTTTTATGAATTTTGATCTCATATGAAACTTCTATTATAAAAATATTATATTTTACCCACACTTTTTAAGAAACTATCATTTTTATAATAACTACGTATACAAGTAAGAAAAATATATGAAAATAACATAAAAATGACAGAGTAAATTATTCTGATCACAGAATATCAAAATTATAATAATCTATACAGTAATTATGAAAAATAAAAGTTGTCATTAACTTATTGATCATTAACAGATAATGATCCAGTTACAGAATAGGGTAGATTTATAAAAATACTTGAAATGGTCGTAGTTAAATGATCTTTCCAAATCCAAATCAAACTAGACTTTTTTATGACTATTCTAGTTAATCAAAAACTTAATGTGTTGTGTATTTCAGAAAATGTGAATGAATATCTAAAACTGGCTGCAAATGCCGATAAACAACAACTGCAACGAATCAAAGCCGTCTTCGAGAAGAAAAATCAAAAAAGCGCCCACGTGATCTCACAATTACAGAAGAAACTAGACAGTTATTCGAAGCGATTACGAGAGTTAGAGGCAGGAGGTTCTGGAGCTGCACCCCATCGGCCCCCGCGAGAAGTTCTCCGAGACATGGGTCAGGGTTTAAAGTGAGTCTTAAACTTCAAATTTGTTATCTGCATTAAAATTTCATGAAAGTTTGTAATGGTGTTGGTAATATCAATATTTAATTACGTACTTTCAATAAAGTTGTTCCTGGGGTTTAAATAAACGAAAGTTAAACATAAATTTAGAAAGAGCTAATAATAACTTTATAGACTGAATAATTCATTTTTGTGATAAAAAATGCCTTACGTCTCTATTCTTTATTTTCTATCTTTGCGTGTTATTGTTTTATATGTCATATCGAACATTTTTTAAGTCAAAAATAACGTGCGTCTTTGCGATATATTTAAATGTACTTTTTGAATTAATTAATTAAATGTACGAAAAAATAATATGGTCCTTGAATATTTTATATTATGAAATAAAAATGAGTGTATAATTTATCATAGTTGATACTAAAGGGAATAGCATTAGCAACTTTATTGTAATAACCGGTTGCGTCATGTTCATGTGTGTTCAGATTATTATCATTTTTCTGACTGACTTTATTTCAAATTCTCGTATTAAAATTGTGCTAAAAATAATGCATATTTTTTTTGTTGTTTTTTAGAAATGTGGGAGGCAATATACGCGATGGCATCACTGGCTTTAGTGGATCAGTCATGTCCAAACCAAGAGAATTTGCGCATCTAATCAAAAATAAATTTGGCAGTGCAGACAATATTAACCATTTATCGAGTACGTATCACTTAAATCTTTAAATTTTTAATTAACATCTATTTTAAAAAGAGTTTGATCAAATTAAACATAAGAATTCTGACAGTCATGTACATTACATTGATTAATATACAGACACAATTTGAGCGCTTGATTCGCTTAATATGTTTTCCTAATTATTATAAGTATGTAATATGTTTTATTAGTATTGAATTTGACCTGCATGAAATTTGTAAATATTTTGTAAAAATATTGGTTGCGGTTTTTCCAATCTTTAATTTCTAATTTCTCGCTTTTTGTTCGCTTAATTTTATCTTTAAGTACTATTTTGACTAGTTTTTCGGTTTCTGTTTTATAAAAACAAGTAGTCCCACAAAACCTTTGAATCTAACCACAGCTAAACACTTAACCTAATAAAAAAAAAATTAACAGAGTCTAGCACTAGGCATGCGGCACTGTAGAGCACCTAAATATTAACCTAACAACACTGGTCGCGTAATCCGTAGCGTGGTACGTAGGGGGCGGAGCGGCGGGGTCCGGCGGCGGTGGCAGTTCGGAAGGGGGCGTGGCCAGCGGTTCGGAGAGCATGACGAACAACGGTACCGGGGCCGGCGTGAGCGGCACGCCCGGCAATGGGGACAAGTCGCACCACGGCTCGGCGACGCTGCCTGGAGGCTGCACACTCACCTCGGGGGCCTCGCAGGGCTCCGTAGGCCATGGCGCGCCTTCCAAGTTCCCCAGCGACGAGGGCAGTGAGTGTAGTAGTGTTACTTCGGAGAGTCTGCCGGGGTAGGTCCACAAGTATTTTTTTTTCTTCCTCTTTGCACAGCTAAGATCCGTTTCTCGTAAGAAAATACTTATTTCTGTAAATACAATTAATTCCATTATAAAATAAATGCTTTAATTCTCTATCTTGACGTAAATACTCTAAAAGTATTTGTATTAATGTAAGTCACTTTTTCTTAATTTGTTTTCTAGGAAATAATTTTGTAATTTTCTGTAGCTACCATGGAAGAAATCAAGAAACAGGAGGACAGGGCGTTTACAGCCTGAAACCGATATTCACAGAACTACAAGAACGTAGAGAAGAATACGAGCGACTTAGAGAAAAATTAGACGGATATAAGAACTTGCAACAGGAAGTACAATACCTCAGTTCTGCTCTACAGGTAAATTCGATTATTTCTATATATTATACTTTGCTTCAATTATGTTTAATATTTTGAAAATATTTGGCATCTGCAAAAAAGTGTCAAATGTATTAGTTTTTTAAAAGAAAATATATATTAAATATTTGTAGGAGGAGAGATTTAGACTGGAGCGATTAGAAGAACAAATCAACGACTTAACAGAGTTACATCAAAATGAGGTAGAAAATTTAAAACAAGCTCTTGCTGACATGGAAGAAAAGGTTCAATATCAAAGTGAAGAACGTCTTCGAGATATTCATGAAATGCTTGAACATTGTCAGACAAAGGTGAGTTATTACCAGATTAAAATTTCGAAGATTATGTTTATTAATATATCTTATTATAGATGCAAAAAATGGAACACCAAGCACTTCAGCAACAGCAGTATGTCACCTTAGAGGGATTAGATAACTCTAACGCCAGAGCTCTAGTCGTCAAACTCATCAATGTTGTGCTCACGGTACTGCAGGTGGTCCTACTTCTTGTTGCTACTGTTGCTGGAATTACTATGCCCTTCTTACGCACTCGGTAGGTTTATTATTATTACCAAATAATACATTTTACATTAAAATGTTTAAATTTGTATAATTTAAATAATATGTTAGAATTAATCTGTTATTTTACTTCATGTTTCTAATAGTTTGATGAAGAAGACAGTTCAAATGATTTTTAAACGCTTTTGTTGAAAATAATCAATTGGATTCGTATTATAGTTATTTATCAAACTAGAGAGGAAAATTATATTTTTCCGATTCGATTTAACAAGTGAGACATTCGAACGAGAGTGAAAAGCGCTTTCCTCTCGGCTTATTTTTTCACGACATGCTTTAAAAAAATATTCAAACTTTAAATACACTCATAGAAAAATCTAGTAGGTAATATTTTATTTATTTGCATTAAAATTGTAACATAATTTGAAGATTTAAGGTAACCTATATTACTATTAAATAAGCATTTTCAATAAAATAATAAATTTTTATAAGTTATTTTTTGTAAAATAACATTTTTATAACACTGCAATTTTTTTCCTCTCTCTCACTATTCACGAGAAGAAATTGGAGTTTTCTGAGCATGTCGTGAAAAAAATATATTTGACTATTCTTTTAATTTAAAGATCAATTAATTTGTATTTGAGAATCTTATTTTGTTCAGTTTAATGTCGAATGTTTTAAGCAAGTAAAATAATACAATTTTTCTGTGCAGAGTCCGTTTCTTGAGCACGATAATCCTCGTGTTCGGCATCCTGTTTGTTCTAAAACAGTGGCCGGAAGTGCGTGACATTGGCTCGCATGTGATGCACCACATCAAGGACATGCTCGACCCGGTGAAATAGTATATGTGGAACTGAGGGGGTTGGTGAGCGAAGTGACGAATTCTCCAAGTGATATGGCAAAGTGCGTGATCTTCTGTCGTGAAACTGTGCACCCAGCTATGTTCTTTTTTGTGATTTTAGCAGTATAAACATGGAATGGTTCTGAATCGAAAGTACAATGCACAAAAGTTAAGTAAGGATATGTAACGTGACAAATGAAGAAAGTGAAAGTATACGTAAGATAGTTAAAGTTGCAAAGAAAAGTGATTCTCGTCCAATGAAACAAATGAATTTGATCGTTAAATGAATGTCAAATGTCATATATTTATGAACTTGTGTTGAACGTTATTATATTCTGTTTATTTAAATGAATTATTTTTTTAAAATCATCAAATGTAGAAATAGAAGCACAAAAGAGATTTTAGTTTAATGTGAACAAATGCATTTTTATCATTGGTTATAATGGTTTTTTATTGTAATTTATTCGATTCTAAATAATATGATTTAAAAAAAACAAATATGTAAATAAGTAAAATTTTTAATTGTCTCATAATAAAATCCCTAGCATTTAAATATTTAGTGGAATTATAAGTCTTTAATAAAATATTGTAAATATAAGGAGTTTCATATTATTTTTAAATTAATCATATTTGTTTCGCGCCAATCAAAAATGTTATTCATTAATATAAAATATGTTTAATCATTTGTATATAATCGAACAAAAGATGTTATATTTATTTCGTATTTAATATTCAAAAATAGTATTATTTTAATTACAAACCTAGTCAAATATTTTATTTTACATAACGTAATGTACAAAAATGTACAGGGATTTATTCTGAGACATATTATGTAACGGTAAAATATTTTAGTGGTCCACCTATGATAAATGTGCTAATTAGGAAATTTTTAATGCGTCCAATCATATAAATGGTGATAGAGTAATTAAAGTCTAAGTAATTTTAAGTATCCTCTTCAATCCACCGTTTACTATAACATTATTTTATTACTCGTATCTCTCTTAAATTATTGTAAAATATTATTTAAATCTTTTTATTTTGTATTTTAATTTTTCTTGGAATACAATGGCACACACACACACGTATATAGAAAAGACAAAACTGTAACATATTGGTGTTTTAATTTATATTTTATGAAATTTTTATTTTGGTCTGGTGTTAAATGATTTGTGTTGTCTGTTATTTTTCAATTAAAAGACTTGAGTATTATATTCATGGTTGTAATTTATTTATTTGTTTATTACATTTTCTTATACAGAAAATAAGTATTAATTTTTATTTATTTTAATTTTGTTAAAAAGCGTATATTTTTCAATTATTCATTTTCATTGAAATTATTAAATTTAAGAAGTACTGCTCAATTATTGCAAATTGTTTTAGTGTACCAACAAAATAATACATAAAAGTGGCTATTCGACCGCCAGTCGGGAAAATAAGCTCAGTAAAACGATTTTTTATCGAACTCGCATTCAATAAATTTAAGTCGTTAAACTATGTTTAAAAAGAATCAAATATAAGAAATATTTTGTTGTGGAACACGATATTTTTTCATGTAGCAATTGAATAACTGGCGTGTATATTTTACGTATTGGTTGTTGAATAATCACTTTGTTAATAGATTTATGCTTATTGTTGATTCATCTATGTAAACTATCAAAAATCTTCTACTTTTACTACTCTTTAAATTATAAACGTATAGTTTTCATATTTACAAATTAATAAATTCTTATATTACCTTTTTATAAAAAAGTATTAGAAGTAAACTCCTAGTAAATAATAGCGATGTTAGTAGTGTATATAATTATTATAATATTTCATTTCGCTTCTGGAATTGAACTTGTACTATTATTGACAAAGACTGTAAAACAATAATTTTCATTTTCTGATATACATTTACTGATAATTTTATAAAAGAATATTTTTTTTACAAAGGGAATTTTTAGCAGAAAATTCTTAATGCATACTTCTTGATAGTGTCAATTCAGAGTATTTACCTGTATCAAAAATAATGAACAGTCGTCCGTATTAAAAATAAGTACCTATTTAATAAAAATAATAGATGTACAAGTTGTTGATGTGCACTTATTATCAATAGAAAAAGAAATTAAACTATTATTTATGCAATCTAGATGACAGTGTTGCATTGAATTGAATTGGTGCCTATTTACAGGGGCTTTCTATAAAAATTTTCTACTTGAAATATTTTTTCTTATAATAAATAATATGCACTTTATTTATTTTGAACAAATGCAATTTTACATTATATAAAAGAAACTTCTATGTCAAATGTCAATATTGTTATTATAAATAATAGAAACAGAAAATTTAGTAAGTATATGGTCCTATTACAACTATGTATATATGATTATTAAAATTTTATTAAGATGGCTAAATTTAGGCATTCTTTAATCTTCTAAATAATGATTTTATAATAGAAATACTAATACTCGATTTAAAATCTCTTTTAAATTAAATATAGCATTTTAAATCCTCTCCTATATATTTCAGTTTAACTGAATCTTAATACCTCTTAGTACCTATAATTTAGCTATCTTTTTAAAACAGTAAATTAATAGTGATAATTACGTACACCTAAATATTAGATCAAAATATTATAAGAATGTAGGTGCATTGTCACTTATAATTGACGCAATAAAATAGTTAATTGTTAATATCGTGCATCACTTTTTAATTGTTCCTACTGTTACTAAGTACTAAAAATTATTTGAAATAACATTTTCATATTTTTGCAGATAAAATTGTTGCATTGACTGTACTCACAGCGATATCCTTCAGTGTTTCAGCTGTGTCCATGTTGTTTCATCTGTCAAATTCAGATGTTAATAAAAGACAGTGTTCGTGCCGAATTTGTTTATTTAAAGTTAAAATATGAAATAATTAGAGTTCTTTTCCATCTTATATTGAAGTAAATAGTTTAAATAGTACTTGGTAAATATTTATCAGTACAGTTAACCTCATTATATATCAAAAATAAATATCTTATTGATTTAATGTATTAAAACACTAAAAGTGATGCATTTTTTAAAATGTAGATGGTCATTCAATATTTACAAGCGGTACTAGTATTCTGTATAATCATCCAAATTTAGATAAAATATTTATTCTTCAGATAAGAAGCTAATATTATATGTCCTTATCAATTTCTTGTTTATCAGTAAATTTCAGTAGTTTCTCAATATTAATTAAAGCAAAAAAAAATTATATATTATTTAAATAATATTAATAATAATTAATGATTCAGCATACATTACAAATATGCCATAATTAATTGAAATATACGGATATTACAAATTTAAAGTTTTCTATAGTTTTAAAATGTGTACTTATCTAAAATTAATTACTGATGTGCGTTAGAATATTAAGTATAATAATACATTAACATTAATAAACATCTGTAATATTCTCATAATTTTTGACAAAATTATAGATAATTGTTATCACTAAACTTTGAACATATAAATTACACAAACATTCAACAATTTTATTATTAATCAGTTCAAAACGCTAAACAAAACATTCAATTATTCGGTAACATTTTAACCCAGTTACAAAAAAATTGGCCTATATTTTAAATTATCGGATATTTGTTTAAGAATTTCATAATCTGCACTGCCATTTTTATCACTATAGATA